>JAPMOB010197174.1:0-15625 GCA_029875015.1 Lepomis gibbosus
GCCGAAGGTAATGGAGCTAATGAAGGAGGATTACTGAGTGAGATTAAAAAGAAGAGCTTCTTCCGCTGAGGCTGCACAAGCACAAAGGTTATCTGGAGAGTACAGCACACTCACCCATAAATATACATAACAAGAATCAGGTAAAAGGGGAATTTACGGTACACCTGACCCAGTAGACACTCACCACAGGGTGACCACTCTAGGCGTCATGGGCTGCTGGGGGATGCCGTACATCCTAGCCAACCCAAAATCAGCTGTATACAACAGAAACAAAAAACAGATCCATAAAAATACTGCCACTGCTAAGCTATGTATACGTACTATGACTGCAACTAACACATACTTTCATTATCAAGTAATCAATCGATCACAATCAAAATTTCACAGAGGTCAGGTGACATATTAAAAGTGCTTGTTTTGACTCAAAACCCAAAGACTTTCAGATATATAGGAATATCTCTGGCAGATTCTGACACCTGACAAAGTATAAAATATAAATAGTAAATGGCACATAAATTCGGCCTATATGAAACTACAAAGTATTACAATATACCACAAATGAAAACAGGGTAAAATACATATAACTGTAAAAAGTAACTAGATAAAGGATGCTGTTTAAGTTTACAGAAATACAACGCTGGTTTTGCCAGCCTCAGCTCTTCAGGCAGGGTGTTATTCAGTCCAAAACGCTTCAGAGGAACTGCTGGTATCCGGATCCTGCACTTGAATTTATAAAATGTATTTTGTTATAACATCTTATTCTTCTGTGCCATAGAGCTGCACTGTTGCACTGGGTGACATGTTCATTCATTGTTCCTTCATTACCATGAACACGCACGCTAGTTTATTTTGGCTCCATCCCACATACGCTGTGCTGATGCTGAATACTAGAGCGCCAAAGAAAAAAAATGTTTTACATCTTCAATTGGAACTAATGGGCTTGGGGCTGAGTGTCCAGGGAAGACGTAAAATAGTAGTTCGTTTTGTGTATATCCTAATCAGAAGGAGAGAGGGTGTTGTATGTTGTACGTTTCAGTCATTTGAAATGAGGGTACATATTAAGAAATTTTGAATTTACATCAAGTAAATATAATGTAAAACAGTTAGTCATCCATATCAGACTGGAAAACCTTAAAAAATCTAAGGTAGTCTTTGTCAGAAAGAGGGAGAGGTCAAAGGTCAGCGCTGGCAGAGTTTGGGGTGTATGTCTGTGCAGGAATGTTGTGATTATAGCCAAAGCTGTAGAGGTATGGTAATCGTGGTGACTCACCGATCTTAACGCAGCCTTTGTCTGTCATCAGCAGATTAGACACCTTCAGGTCCCTGATAACAAGATTGAAGAGGACAGTGAGTGAGCTGCCAGAGGATACAGTATTTTCAACAACAACGCAAAACTACTTCAGACCTTTTCAGCTTTAACTCTTTCTGAACACATCCACAGCAGCACATCTTCTGTCTTTGCAGATTCTTTCAAGCTCGGTCCAGTTGGATGGGGGGCGTTTGTGAACGGCTCCCCCCACGCTGTCTAGCTCTGTTTTGGCAAATTTAGCTCTTTTCATTTCAGCGGTTGTAAACTGTGACAGAATTGAATTTACTGTTGTCATGTTAATGTTGCCTTAAAGAACATGAACACACAAACGCTGTACATTTCCTTCATTTGATTCTGATGTCTTTACTTGAGAATATTCTACACTTTAGAGATATTTTTTATTTTATAATCCCAAGTATAGTTTCCTATTGTAAGATGGAAATGAGATCATATTTCCTTAGCTAAACCTATAGGTTCCTGCATCATTAACTCTTAATCTTCTGTTAAGCTTTCATTAGACCTTTTTCCTTCAACTTAACTTGTTAACGTCTACGACCTCGAGATAAAAAAAAAAAACTTAGTTGTTGGGTTTCCAGTAAAGTCTGGGACTGACCTGTGTATAATGAAGTTGTGGTGGAGATACTCTAAGCCCCTGAGCAACTGAAGGACGATGCACTTTACCTGATAAAGGACAGAAGAAAATAAAACATCACAACAGACGACACAAACAATGAGTCATGCAGACCAAATGAGTGATGTCCTGTCAGGATGTCTGTTACAAGCAGCGGTCCGTGAGGTGATTTTAACGGGCCCTCATTGAAAAAAGACAAAGCAATTCTTGTTTCTCTATAATTTAATACAGCAGAGAAACATGAATGACACCAAAGGTGAAGTGCACTGTTTCAATACATTGTACCGGAGCTTGCTTGGGCTGTTTTAATGGAAAGATATCCCATCACATCCCATTGGGTCTCTTTAAAAAAGCTTGAGTGTTGCTAAATGTTGTACAAGCCACCAGATGTCACTGTGTTTGCTGAGTTTGAAGCATTGAAGCTTCACAAGGCTTCCACACATCACTATTCACTGTAGATTAATCTACTTCAGATGACCATTAGCAATTGTAATCCTATAACAGATGTCACACAAACAACAGTTATTGCCCCACCAACAATATAAACGGATATCAAAATATTGCACTGATACCATTCACTGCTGTGTGTCCAGCAATATGTCATAAGACTTGTGACCCCTCAACACTAGTCATGGCCTCAGTGTGGACACTAAATGTAACCAAAGGGTTTTCTTTCTCAGACCGTAGCGAACAGAAAGTGTGAAAGTGGACGTATTTCACAAGAAGAAATAGCAAATAAGAGAAAAGGTCAATCAAAAATTGACAAACCAAGTGCAAATCAGTACATTCTGGATTCATAAATGAATATGAGTTAAACACACCTGAGCCTCAGAGAACGGTGTCTGCATGTTTTCCAGCAGACTGGCCAGGTCCTGTTCGCAGTAACTCATCACCAGAAACAGACTGAACAGGAAACAGAGGATTACAGAAACATAGACCACAGTAAAACAGGTTATGGTGACAACATGAATTACTCATGTTCCAGGTCAGATGTGGATCTACCCTAACTCCTAAAATCCACTGACTCCGTCTAAGACGTGTTACGGCTGCGCCGCGGTTGCCGGCGCTAATCGCGGCCATTATAGTCAATGTTCGTGAGTCCGCCAGCTGCGGCCGCAGCGCGTCTCTGAAGCGGCCCAGAAGCGGTAGCAGGTCTATTTTTGCCGCTAGCCGCGTCAAGCAGCACAAAGCAGATCGTACTGGGCAGGAAGTCAGACACAGAACGGTGGAGAGAATCCGGTCAATCTTCAAAATAAAACACCCTATGGAGAGTCCCAATCGTAAAACAACAATAAACACTGTTAAAACCATAGGTTAAAACGGACACAAAAGGAAATCATTTAACTACGTAGCCTATTGAATCAAAGTAGAAGCACAAAATGCAAACACTGGTTACAAAATCGACGAAGTCTAAACATATCATCAAAGTCAGGCAGGCAAAACGCTCTGATTCTGAAATGCTCCTTGTGGGAAATGCAGCATGAAGTTGACGGAACGAAACCGGTTCACATAGACCTATGAAGAAGGTAATAGAAGCACAAAAATAACAAATTAATAACAAGTCAATAATGTGGGGCAGGCTTCATGCTCCGCTGCTGAGACACTTCTGAGACACTTCCAGTGGACTTTGACGGCGGGCTATGGACACATCAAAACCGTGGCGCAGCTGTAACGTCCCGTAGACGGAGTCAGTGGAGTCCCGGTGTAACACCATCACAATGATGTGTGTGTGTGAGTAGTACCTCTCCAGTTGGCTGCCAACAACCACTTCTTTCAGCTCCACTATGTTGGGATGTCTCAGCCTCAGCAGCAGTGTGATCTCTCTGAGGCTACTGATGGGGATCCCTGAGAGAAAAAGCGCAGGGCATCAGGAGGTTCAACAACCAAGTTTCCTGTAAATAAACTGGACTCAATGTATGAATTCATCAGCAATGTTAAAGGTGGGACAGAAGGTTGACAACATAGGTTGGCTGTCATGTACAACACCGTGTTTCAGGGAAAGATATGTACATCGCCATAACTACTAGCTCAACTCATCAATTTCCACATGTACAAAAGAGATTTCACATCTTAATGGACAGATTGTAAATGACATAGACCGATGATACTTCCTATATTAACCAAATTGCTAATTTTAGATGAACACAAAGACAAACACACACACACACACACACACACACACACACACACACACACACACACAACTCAGCATTACAGCAGCGCTCTTACCATCTTTCTCTTTGTCCATCCGGACCTTCTTCAATGCTACAATCTCATATGACTTGGTGTCTCGGGCTCGGTCTATATTAAGAACAAAAAACAGTTTTTCTACTCTGCATTAACATTGATCTGTTATTTTTATTTCCTAGTCGAAAAAATATATAGTTGCCGACATTAATGACTCACACACAATGCCGTAAGTTCCTTCTCCTATACGGTTGAGTTTCTCAAACTCTCTGACACTTCTGCAGCTCCCAAACTGAAAAAGAGTGAACAGACAGAGAGGCTCTCTTCACTTCAGTGAACAGGGTAATGCTTGAACTATAATACATGAACTATAAATGTGGTCAAAGGAAAGACACTGAAGCTGCACTATTTTTCTGGATAGCTCCATGTGTCATATGGCTGTTTTAAGTATCCAGAATTACTTAAGTGAACACTGAGTGATGCAGAAATTAAATGATAATCAACTAGAAAATAAATAAAGGGATCTAATCAATCAAACCAGATAGTCACCTAAGAAGAGTTGGCTCTAAGGGGAATTTGCCATTGCCTCAATGGAAAAGAAAGTTAGAGCCAATGCACGTTAGACAACCAATCTTGGACGGCTGGATTGTGATTACTTTTGCAAAGAAGTTTACTCAGGCCTAAAAAAGGTTTCCTGGAGGTAAGGAGGACAAGGTGAGGATTCCGCAAGGAATCACAACATGACGTGGGTAGCTTTAACATGCATGCAGGCTTATGTGTTGGTGGAAGCCAGTAATGAGATTGGCTGCTGCTGGAGAGGAGTACTGGAGTGCACAGACCTTAACTTTACCTTGAAAGTCATGTAAACCACACAGCAAAGGCGCCTCACTAATTACTTTACCACGATGTGCACTCATTAGCCCAGGCCACGTTAGCTAATTAAACAACCGACAGACTCTCTTGGGTGGAGAAAAAGCTAAACAACACTTAAAATCAGCTATTTTAAGAACTAACGTCACCTATCAGTGAATACTGTACCAAAAAAAGATCACGCCATCCCTTAAAGCATGAGTATTGACATCATTTTAACATGTAGCAAGTGACTCTTGTCGCTGTGTTTGTTATTAGCTAGAGGGCTGTGATTGTTTTGAGCGAAAGACAGCTAACAGTTAGTGAGATTAAAATATTTTAATGTTGCCTTTGTCAGATATATGACGGATTTCTAACAAGGCCATCTAGATTCGTGTTAACTGTCGTCGCTGATGAGCAGTGTATCACAGTTTGGGGTCACTTTCTGTCCACACGAAGCTAATGTTAAGTCTCTTACCCTTTCATTTTGAGGCACTGTGAATACTTTATTGTTCTTGATGGATTTCAGCTTTATAGGGTCCGGTTCGTCTTCTCCTACGGTTTCCATTCTTTGTATAAAGTCGTGTTCAGCCTCAGAAGCTGGGAGTAACGTCCGTTATGGCTTTAACTCTACAAGCAGCAGCTGGCTCCGCAGGGCGCCGCCATTGTGTTTTGTTTTGGGCCACCAACAGGAAGTCGGGAGACTGAGCGCTTTCCCGGAGTGTCAGCGGGCAGAAACCACAGCCGACGATGTAAACACATTGCTTCTGTGGTTCTACAACTGGGTCGGGAAGTATAGGTGAAGTCCATTTGAGTCCTTCTTGAAGACTGTAAATTAAATAAGCAGACTTACAGCTGTTGAAAGTAACTGATCTAAGGTTCTCTTTGAGGTACCCATAAAATATAATACATTACACAGCAATACAGTAATAAACAACAAGGTGCAGTAATTAAAAGCTGCTCACACTTCAATGAATCAATACAAATAATTCTATAATAATAATACGACATTCCAAAGTATTGTTCCCAGTTTACCTTCTGTGGCAGGGCATGTTGAGTTACTGTCTGGTCACGAACTTCTTCCCCACTACAAAGGGTGTGGAAGAAGGCCTCCGCTCTTTTATGGCATCAGCTATAGTCATTTTGGATGGTGAGGCGTGGATGTCTTCTCGCGATGGAGCTGTGATGAGGATGACAGGGCCACGTGGAGAGGAGTCAGCGGAATCTGCCTCAGTGTTGGGCTGTGATGTGGGGGAGCTCTCTGTAACTGGGGGAGAAAATTACTCTGGAATATTAGTGTTGGAAAATACCCACTAACGCCAAATATTAGTCAGATACACACATTTCCTCACTCCACAGACTGTAGCTTTGTACAGCCAATAACCCACTAAAATAGCTTCTCTATTTTAGGGAAGGTTAAGGGTAAAAGGTTATGAACCCAATTAACATATGAAAGGTGTGTTTTACCAACACACCATCTGTTATAATTCCTGTCTACTAAATTTACTCCTCAGATATAACGCTGGGCTGCCACTGCCCTGGGACTGACCTGACTGTAAGGTGAGGTAAACCTCCTGACTGGAGGATTTTCAGCAGTGTGTGTCTGTGTGTGTGCTCAGGTGTGTGGCCTCTGTTTCTGTTTGGTATGAAGATCAACAGCACTTTTTAATTGGATTGTGCTAATTTCTTAAGAGTGTTAGGACTGTGTGTAACTCATCCTACTACTGCATGAAGGAACAATGATTATTAATGACGTTAACATGATCAACAAATATTAGGCATCTTAACATCTTCAACTGATCTAAAAAGGCATCAGACATTTTTACACTGATGTAAACAATAGCCTGCATAAATCTTGGTCGATGAGGGAGTTGAGGCGTGGTACAAGATGCGCAATTGTCATAAAGAGGGCATTGTGTACCAATAACTGTGTAGCTGCTTTGTGGTATGGTTTACAGGAAATGCAGATCAACAATAATTCTAAAATAAATACAAAGTGCTCATGACTGATACTAAATGTCAAATGATCTAATAAATTATATATAAAATGAAATAGTTCTACTTAAGTATTAAGTATTTACTCTATGGCTGAAAACAAATCATCAATCATCACTACCAAAGGATGGTAGGTCAGTATACACAAAAATAGTCTCATCTACAGTGCCTATACATATTTACTTCCCCTGCACTTTAGGACAAATAGAATATTAAGAATCTGGGTAAATTGAACCTATTCCTAAAGTAGTAATCCTTCCAATTAGTAGAAATCACAGGATTATCTATTAGTTGATAATGTCATTGGTGTGTTTCGTTTTTTTTGTGGCTATTCCCGGTTTTCTACTGAGGTCTCCTGCATTTCATCCCTACCTGAATCTTCCTTCTGGCTTGCTCCAGACCCCATTGGGCTTCAGTCTGCTGGTGTGCAGTCCTTACATGTCCACACACGGTGCTCACATTTTGGTCAGTCTATGTCCACAGCCCATTTAGAGTCTGTATTTAGGAGCCTGTGTTATGTCTGAGGCTACTGTTTTTGCCAATCTCTGCCACTCCCTCCCTGTTCCCGTCACTCGCCCCGTGTGGAGACAGACACTAATCCTGTGCAGGTGCTCACAGGACTGGATTTAAAAGGCACTAACTCCTTTAAAATGGTGTTCTGTTATGAAAAAAAACCCAATTACTTTACAGTATATGTTGCTGCCAGTGGGCAGTTCAGGGATAATCACATTATTACCTCTGAACTCAAATAAAAATATGTGCAATATACCAGATAATCCAAAAATATAAAATATCAAGTATTATTGAAAAAAAAACAATCATTTTCCTTGTTCAACTAATTAATTAGTCAAATTAATCTGACTGAAATTAATATGAACTCACAATTTCAGTTTAAAATTTATAAGTTAATGGTTTGTAATCCATAATATCAAATGCAATTGCTTAATGTAGCCAAGGAGAGGCCTGCACAGGCTACAGGATAATAACCTTGGTGATAGCTTTAATCTGGATGAATAAAATATGGAATTGGACACAAACACCCCAGATACATCCTGGTATTTTCAGCAACTGGTGGTTGAATAAAATACAATAATAATAATTATATTGGCCATTCCAACTATAGAGTTATGAGTATGTTTAATTATTGTTGTTAGACCGATGTGTGTAATTTCCTTAACTATGAGAACAAAGTTACAACCCTATGTTAGCATATCTAAGGAAATTACACCCATACAATTACCAACTGTGTCAAGTGTGTCAAGATTTTACTTGCATTTACATGTTGCATTTTATTGTGTCAATAACATGCTAAAGCTTCATTTAGTCATGAGTTGATTGATGCTGAATACAAAATTTGGGCATGACTGAATTAAGAGTTAGCAAAAGGGACTTTCCCAAAGATTAGTCTGAAATAGCTAATTTCAGGAGAACAGTGTATCCACACAAGCTAAAAATTAACTGGAGTGCCTTTTCTGACTAATCCTATAGATTGTGGTATACCCTTTGCCCAGGAAACAGTATGCCACATTTGAATATGATCAGTCAAACCACATCGATGATATTGAAGAGATCTTGGTTACGAATAATGGTTAATTTTGACAAGAGGTCACAGCAGTCATATGCTATTGTGTACTAGCACTTTGTACTTGGAGCCCTAATTTAAAATGCTCATGTTGTAAACTATTCAAATCTCATGTCTACAAATCAATGCCTTCTGCTGGATGCCATTATTGTTATATATATATTTATTTTTGTAACATTCAACAATTTGAAACAAAAACTCCTGTAAGATGGACCTCACCAGTCAACAGGATGAACGCCACAACTGTGTTTCACAAAACCTTAAGAGAACCTCTCTGATACAACACAGACTACTAAACACCAATTTGTACGAATACACCAATTAATAAGAGCCACTGCTGAGAAGGCTTCAGATTAGGTCATAAAGTAATTATAGTGTTCTAATAATACCGTATTACAGAGCTCATAATACTCTACTACAATATAAGTTCTGTAGTTTCTGCAGTACCCCGTGCATTTCATTAAGTGCTTTTGCTGACATGCAGTTTTTCACTGACACAGCTGTAGAGAGAAGAGAAATGTCCACACAAACATAAAACACTATGAACAATAACGCATCATTTCTGCCTATTTATTCCATCCTGCACCTTCCTCTTGTCTTTTTAATGACAGTGTGTTGTGGCTGATGGTGTGTTTATGAGGGTTCGTCGGCCCAGCGACGAAGATACTCTAAATCATCTTCAACCTCGTCTTCCTCCGTCTTTGCTTTTGGGGAGAAAAAAGAAACTGTTCTTTTAAATCCGCTGACATGTGAAGCTGCCCACTGTAGCATCAGCACTACCAAAAACATCAACTGAAAGGTTAACTTGAGTCAGGATCAATGACAAGACCTCTGCTTTACCAACTAAGCTAAACAACTTTGGTTTTGCACCATATGGTTCTTACCAGGACGAGAAGGTGATGCAGTGGACGTCACTTTGAAACAAGGGATTATCTCCTCTGTTCTGTCCTTCTCAAAGAGACTCTCATCCAGATTCTTTTCCAGCCTCTTCAGCTCTGCCAGCAGCTCATCCTGAAGATAACACACAGACATATACACACACAGCAGTTGGCTCATATCTCCGTGAATCTAATAAAGTTCGTCACAACGTACGCTTATAAAAGTTGTTTTACATTGATGCTATATATTCACATTACAACTAAAATGCATATGTTTTGTAATTTTTGTAGTATTCCTGTATTATTATAGAACAATATATAGTGTTTCTGTAGTTGTTTTTTGGACACACCCAGCCTTCCAGTTAACTTAAAACTCATATTTACTCCTTGGCTTTTAATCCAGGATGAGGGGTGCATGTTGCTGTTGTTGGTGTTGTGTCAGCTTGGTTGGTTTTTAAATATGCTTTACAAATAAAGTTGGATTGGATTGAATTATAGTTATTAACAACAAATTTACAACGATGTGAGAATGTTTTACACCACAGCCGACAGCAAACGTGAACATCATCATACTGTTTATGTTAACATAAATGGATGGAATCACACAAAAAAATTCAAAATGTCTATTCAGTGCAAACAAACAAAGTCCATTTCTGAAATCCCTAAAAGTATGTCTGTCCTCGGCTCTTACCTCATCAAATTCCACTCCAAAACTCTCAGATGTGTAGAGGGTGTCTGACATGTCCTCAGTCACATCCTCCTCTGTAATGTCCTTGATCAGGTCAGTCACCTTGTTGACAATGTCTCTAAAATAGCCAGCAGAAAGTCCCTGTCTCAGTTAAACCTTTTCTAAACTACATTAGTACGTACAAAAAAAGAGTATGTTATAACATTTGCTGTGAGCTGGAGCCAAACACATGACAACATGTAACTAGATAACATCCGCATACTTTCACTCAGCATTGATATCCAATATCCAAACTGGTAGCTACTATTTACATACATTTCATACATGTCATAAATAAAAATGTTCTCCTTTGCCTTACATGTGTTCATGAGCGGACCTCAAGGCTTTATGAGCACAGTCAATGTACTTGAGATGCTTCTCGTACCACTTCTTTCTTCTCAGCGCCAGCAGAGCCACTGGAAGACAAATATATTGGGATATGATTTTATGTTAATGACAGCTATATTTGTTACTGTATAATTTGTTTTTTTATTAGGAATGCGTGATAATGCAGGAGGCCCTGCAGCTTTATTGACAGATACCACAACAAAGTACAAACACAACCACATCACAAGACACAGGTTCTACTGTTACCAGACTTCTGACTCTAGACTTGGGCCAGAGTAAATTTTTATTCTCAGCAAAATGAGACACTAATAAGAGTACAAAAGTTTCATCAGAGACGCAAAAATAGAGAGACCCGAATCGACATGACGGCAAGTAACAACTGATGTAAAGGATTTTATGATTAATAGGTGAACCTTGATGGATGCAGCAAATTTTACAGTTAAAATAAATCTTTACAATTTTTCATACAATGCTTACTGTGAATTAGGGCTGGGCGATATGGCCAAAAATGTTATCACAATAAAAGAATTTTAGCATTGGATATAACAATAAATGTCAAATCATTATTTCTTTGTAGTTTAAAGGCTGATTTTTGCTCCCTAGTGAAAGTTGAAGAAACCAGATGTTTATTTATGTGGTTAAACTTTTCTTTATGGTCAGAACAAACAGTGGTTCACTTCACAAATCTGAGGTAGAACATTCAAAACAATTATGATAAAATCTTTTTTCAACAAATATGATTACTAAATCTTTTTTCAGTTCAACAAAATAAATATCTTAGAAAAATTAAGTGCTAATTTGTTTGTGATTCAAATTAATTAAATCAAACATATATTGAACATTTGTCATTTTGTTATTGACGAAAATTATATTACGATAATTATCATAATTGTTTTATTGCCCAGCCCTACAGTGATCCCAGCTGACACTGGGCGAAAGGCGGGGTACACCCTGGACAGGTCGCCAGTCCATCACAGGGCCACACATAGGCGCACAACCACTCACACTCACATTCACATTTAGGTCTGAGCTGTGAGATTGTTTTAGTGTTTTTCTTCCTTGCTGTTCCTCTCCCATCCTTGAATGTGCATTCACGGCTGAGAGAGGATCTCTGTTCCCCAAAACATAGAAACCCCGACTGTGTAAATGATCATTCATCTTTGCTCGGGGCCAGACGCCCGAAGCTGCCCCAGGCAGCAGGTCTCTGGACCAGCTGTATGTGTTGTAGTTCTTCTCTGTTTATTCCTTTTTAATAATAAATTCTTCAAAGACAATGGTTTGTTGTTACGCAATTATTCACTCAATCCCTCACCAGCAATATACAAATTTCCATGACATAGATAACAACAGCAACGCTGTTGTAAAATAAGCATATTACTACATGAGTACCTACAGTATTACACTGGAAATCTCACATTCTACTGTAAATACTGTAGGAAAGTTGACAGCAATAAATGTCTAATGTAAATTAGGGTAGTGAGACTGTAGCTAAGACCACAGCTGCCTGCAGGTTACTGTAATTTCTCAGGGACATTTGTCTACATGTTGATCCATAAACAGTCTCTCAACTGAGTTTTTTAATAAATGGACTATATTACAATATTTATTAATATAGATACATCTTGATAGATCATTTCATCCATATTAGGGTTCCCCACAGCAGTGCTTTTTGTTTTCATCATCAGAAGACTATCCTAACACCCAACTTTTTAAACCATCATTTTCCATGAGGCACCTTGCTCTCGCTGGCTAACAACATTCATGTGTTTCACAGTTGGGACCAATACATGCGTTGACATTATGTTAGGTCAATTAGAGGTTAAGTTAGCTGCGGTGCTAGCTTAATAACTAGCGTTAACACGTTGACAGCTAACACTAATATTACTTAAACTGGCTAACGTTACTTGTATGATATAATGTTAATTAAATTATTATATATATATTATACATATTTCGAGTTCCTTTAAAATGTCTAACCTCGTCTGTTTTTTCTGCTGTTTTTCTTGGCGAACAGAAGTTCCTGGTCAATCTTTTTCTTCAGAAAGTCTTTCTTCTTCATCAGCAACTCCTCTCTCTCAGGAAGGTTCTCAATCTCCTCTTGTCCACAAGGCTTTTTTGTGGCCTTTTCTCCTCCATGAAATATCTTGTCAAACAAAGACATGTCTGTGATGCTGGCTACAACGCCAAATGGCAGCTAATTTGACAGTGTTCAGGCCTTGGCCTTGCACTGATTACTTGTGTAAGTTCGCAGCTGTCCCTCCCAGATGATGACAGTTGCCTGTAACCTGGAGACCACTCTCAAAAGGAAACAGGCGCGCGCTCACTGCGGGGGCTTTAGCATATGATGCCCTGAAAAAAAAAACGTTGACTGATAACCTGTTTCTGCAAAATCTAGTAAAAAAGGCACCAATTGATATCTTTTTCCCGCTTCTGTTCGAGGACAGCTGCACGTGACGTGACATGACGTAGCTGAAAGTGATGTGAACTGGGCTGCTTGAACATTTAGCTACAACATCATTCACGATGTAGTACAATATGAAAACAATATATGGATGGTATTATGATATGATGATGATAAATACTATGAACTTTCAGACTTGGTCAAAACAATACACTTTTATGAAGGTGAATTTACAAACATGAGAAACTGGAAAAATATGGCTGATAATGTCAAAAAAATCTTCCCTACTTACTCATGGAAATGTTGTGGAGTGGTAATTCAAGTGGGGTTTTAGATTTTCAGTGACATAATAAAAACAATGTTATTTACAAGAATGAAATTGGTCTATAAAACTAAAATGATATAAACCAGAATTGGTGAGTGAGTTAAAAACGTGTTAGTTACATCCATAAAATTATTTAATATAATAATATAAGTTTTAAATGTGACAAGAGTTCTGGTGGGAAATTAATTGAGTGCAGAAAGAAGGGGCATTGAGGGTCGTTTATATCTGATTAATTAGATCAGTATTAGATTAGCTTATGTGTGTTGAGTTTTGATATGCAGCAAATACATCACTCAAAAAATTAAATCACATTCAGTATCAGGCTTTGTGATTATCTTCAGGTGCCTTTAGAACAACTCCAACACCAGCATTACAAGTTGGAATGTGAGAAATGCCACTAGAAATAAGAAGCATACAGCTTTCACTTAATTGCTGAGTAATTTACAGGGTCATAGTCAAGATCATCCAACAACACGTTAAAGTCTTGCTGGGAAAAGGAAAGGCGAGAAACAAAAAGTTTTAGATGGACAGCTACACAGAAAGCAACAGAAATATCTCAAATAATCACAAGTTTAGTATTACCAGCAATGCAATCATGGATACTTGATATGTCCTATCATATCTTTTGCATCAAGACACACCTACAGTAAAATTCAGATCTACAGATGCTTCAGAGAATTAAATAAATAAAATTGGAAATGCATTCACAGAGACATCAGAGTTTGATTCTACGGGAATAAAAAGCACATCGTTTAAAACATGAAAACATGAAATACAGGAAGATGTGCCCTTTGCAGACAAGAACAAACTTTAGATCACGTAGCCTATTCATTGTAAAAGACGTGAAGCTGAGAGAAGTGACTGAATCAGAGCGCAGCTTTTATTTACATATGACTGTGTCCGATTGGTGGCAGTGACGCACCGTTTCGCTGTTTTGCCACCGTTATGAAGAAGAAGAATCACGTGACTACGCTTGAATCAGGAAATGCAGTGGCAGTTGACACGGTTAGATCAAAACAAATCAAGACTAGCCTGTTGGACTGCTGAAAAATAATTTTCTGTGATCACCTGCAATCATATTCATCTCGACATGGATGGTATGTCGTGTTTTAACAGCTGGAACGTCAAAACTGATAGACGTTGCCTCTTATTGTAGCTCTAAGCTCACCACAGATCGAATGACGGCTAGCAAACGTTAGCTTGGGTGGGTGGTTAGCTAAATTAGCTGTCAGACCTGTTTTGAATTTCAGCTCATTTGTTTAACATATCTAACTGCCAGACTGACTTCTGCTTTGGCCTTTGGTTTGATTTAACAGGATACGCAGCCCGCCACTGAATCGTTTCTTAGCAAATGACTGTTATCTTAGAAATGACACCATAAGTCACGGTGTTTTCAGCCTTCAAAGAAAAGACAGACCGGAAAGGTCCTTGTCATTTTTACCAGCAATCTTATTTTAGTATATAATGTCACCAGATACTGTATGTATGATGTAGAGTTAGTATATTACTAACAGACATTCCATGCTCCTAACTCTGTCTCTCACTGTCTCTCCACAGAAACACTCTTCCAGCTAAAGGTATGTATCTGTTTAAAGGTTTAATATGTATCAGCATGATGGTCGGCCTTTTACGGTAACTACTTTTGTTGGACGATGTATTGTCCCAGAAATAATTGCGATAAAATATGTTTTTGAACTTGTAAGATTATTATATGCCACTGATATAATGACAATTCAGAGGGCAATGAGCTTTTTATTCATAAGAATATTCAGACATTGGAATTTGAATGTGAAAAAAAAATCCTTAATAAAAACAACTGCACTCGACTTAAACTAAAAATAGCTCTTATAAACCCCACCCAGGGTGAAACTCAGAGCTGATGATGAGGCCAGAAGCAGCGTGACCAGAAATAACAGCCAAATCTGTCTCAGCATAGTTTTTTCTGTGCCCAAAGTCTTATAATAGTGGAGGAAACCCTGCTGTTAATCTGACATGGTGTCGGCCAAAATGCTGGAGAATGTAAACAAACACGCATTTAAACACAACAGGCAGGTCATGCTCAAACAATGATACAATAAGTCCAAAAACCTAGTTATCATTGCTTGTAAAAGCGGATTATATATTTATTTTCTGTACATCTTTGCTTTCGGTTCACAGTTCACTTCCAAGCAGCTTGAGAGATTGGCCAAGAAGGCAGAGAAGGAGTCTGAAAAGGAGCAGGCCAAGGTCAAGAAGGTAAGCCCAAGCTCCACTGTGGTGGCTGAATGGTTAAGATGCACACCATATACGGTAATCACAGTCTCCCACCATGTTTTATTCTGTGTGGAGGGACCTTTGTTGGCACACTCCACTCTCTTCCTTCACCATTTTCCATTTCATCTACTGTGACCTCT
>JAPMOB010197175.1:0-21267 GCA_029875015.1 Lepomis gibbosus
GTGTGTGTGTGTGTGTGTGTGTGTGTGTGTGTGTGTGTGTGTGTGTGTGTGTGTGTGTGTGTGTGTGTGTGTGTAAATCTGGTAAATCTGCATACCCTAAGGGCAGTGGCACGCCACTAAAGAAACAGTAGGTGGACACTTGGTTGGTATTCGTGTGTGTCTTTGCATATTTGTGTGTGCGTGTGTATGTGTACATTCATGCCCTCGGGGTAGTGGCATGCTGCTAAAGGGCTAGTGTACGGACACTGGGGTGTGTGTGTATGTCAGGTCTCTGAGGTCCTTTTCTGTGTCTGCCTAATCCAAATCCACTTTCTGAGGTGCCTCGTTGGCATCACTACACCTCAGAGCACTGCCAGGGAGTGCTGGTTCGTCGTAGGATCTCTGATACCTTTGTATCCTGTCTCATACATTTCTGTGTGTGATCCAGCATTTTATTCATGTCATAAAAGAGGGTTCGTAGGTTTAGAGGAAGGCTAATATTGCACTGTCCTGAAAGTAAATTTGTTTTGATGTGTGCTGATCACCTTTTTCACATTTTCTTTTTCTGCGTAAAACTCACTCAAGCTTTGGTCAAAACACATAACACAAACACGTGTGAAGTATGATGCAATATATGGGCTGAGAGAATATTTTGTGTGTGTCTTTTGCGCGTATGTGTCTGCATACAAACGCATGTGTTAATCCCAGTCTCTCCCAGCATCTGGAGCCTTGACACAGTTTAAAGGGCTGGCTGTGTCCGCACAGAGCTGGGCCAGTGCTCACAAACACACACACACACACACACACACTCATGAAGCTATCTGGGGCACCAGAAGGCCCAAGCAACGCCAAGGCAGAGGCTGCCCACTTTGGCACTGCGAGGTGGGGCTGCGCTGGAGCTTTGGGGGAGAGAGAAATGGCAAGGGTGTGTGGTAGGTGCTGGGAGAGAGAAAGGGAGAGGAATGGGGGGGAAGTTGGGGGGCAGTGAGGTGTATTTGTGTGTGTGTGTTTGTGTGTGTGTGCGTGCGTGAGTGTGTGTCTATATGAGGGGGTGGTGGCTGGCATGTGATGATAACCCTGGGAAAACGCCCATTCCCTCTGAAGAGGAAGGTGCAGAGGGAGGGGTGGGTGGCAGTGGTGGGGGTTAGGGGTATAGGGTGTAGTCTGTGTGTGTGAAAGAAAGACAGGATGAAATGCAGACATGGAGAGGTGTGTGTGTGTGTGTGTGTGTGTGTGTGTGAGGGTTTGCGTGGTACACTAACTACAGTCTTGGAGCAGTCCATCCTAGTGTGCTTATGCTAATGTTGTTTCTGTCATAGCTTGGAAGACAGGTGCTACTTTTCATCTACAGTTTGGCATTGAAGAAGAAGACGAAGAAGAAGAAGAGGAAGAAACCTTACCTTGTTTTTCTGTCCTCTCACTCTCTTTTTCTCTCGCCTGTCCCTAAAATACCTCTGTCATTCCCCATTGAACCAATAATAATCCCTGAAACTTTAGGACACACTCGCACACAAACACATATGTACATAGTGCTATCGAGCCATCCGCACCCTCCTACAAACAGCCTCCTCACCCCCCATACTATCCCCTCTCCTCTATGTAGCACCACAGATGCCCATGTTGCCCTGCAACAGCTGTCTCACCATGTGCCCTACCAAGTGTTGCCACCCAATGGAGGGGAGAGGAAGTGAGGAGGAGGAGGAGGGAGGATTTGGGTGGAGAGGGAGGAAGGGAGGGTGCTGAATTTGGATGGTAAGGACAGGGTCATGAATATTCATTTTTGTTCTTTCTTTTTTCATCAAAAAGGAACTGTCGTGTACGTGGTCATCATGTGTCTGGTTTTGTCTTGATTATCAACGTATGACCACAGATTTTTATTGCATCCACGCTCACTCATTGTTTCTGTTTCTGTCCTCTATCTCTCTGACTCTCCCAGTCTCTCTTTCTCATCTGGGTTCTGGATTCGGACGAGGTGGTGGCCAGCGCCCATGTGTGCCCCCCCCCACAGGTCACAGGAAGCCCCTGGAAGCAGAGCGGAGAAGGAGGGAACAGGAGTCAGAAGGCGGATTCCTATTGGTGCTGCAAGTTAACTACACTGATGGTGACCAATAACCAGAAGAGGCATGCATAGTAACAGCGGGGCATATTGAGAGGCTATTTCCAAATGCAAACACCGGTCCAACAAGTCAGGTGCAGAATCCAGATTCGATCCAGCGACAGAACAAAATGGAGGGTCTGGATGGTTTGCCGCCATTTTGGGGCAAAATATTTCAAGCGTCCATGCCACGTTTCTTTCTGAAGTTCAAATAAGCAGTTCAGACTGCTTACTTGCAAAGACATGGCAACAAAGCATTTGTGTTTGTTTGTTATATACTCAATAGTGCACAATTAATGAATTATAAGCAATAAACTTTTGCCTTTTTAGAACACAATGTGATTTAAAGGTGCCACAGTCCCTACTAAGGCACTCTAAATATTCTGCTAATTACTGAAAATCCTTTCAAAGACAGACATCTGTGCTCACAGAGAAAGCCATACCTGTGACTTCGATTTTTATTTTGAAATTGGAAAAGTAAACCAATGAGGCGCAAAAGATGCCAGGACAGATGGATCCAAGTGTAGGGTACCATCCGAGAAACTGATGCCACATACTCTTCCCCTGTGGTCTTAACTGCATGCTAAATAAATGCACTCGAGAGCTTGAGATGCCCAATAAAAGAAAACTAATAAAAAAGTACACAAAAAAGTACCAGAGGAGTTGTGAGTGAGTGTGGCACGGCACCCTCCTTGTGTATTTGTTCATTTAATTTTGAAGGGATGAAAGCAGACAGGCATAAAGAGGGGCAGACGTAGAGAGATCACAGCATCGTGTACCGTATTGGTGGGTAGTGTGCCACACAGTCTGCCGCCTAAAGCAATAAATCTGAAACAGCATAATAGATAAACGCAATTCAGAACACAAAATACCCTGCGAGGGAAAACTAATAAAAAACTGAGTGATTAAGTGGAATCAGAGCTCTTAGGCAGTATCTGGAGATGGGAGCTGTCGCCATACAAAGACCAGAGCGGGCCAACACAACAGATGAGAGAGCATAGGGACGGGGGGCCGAGAAAACGAGGGCTAAAAGCAGAGGGAACGAGAGACAGATGATGGAAGCGAGGAAAGGAGGGATGGAGGAGAGAGAGAAAGTGAGGGATGGATGGGGCAGCAGATCAGAGGGAGCCTCTAGTGTGTCTTGCTCTCCCTTTAAAGAAGAGCCAGGAAAACAGATTAGGAGTCCTCTTTTCTCCTGGGGGAGCACACACACACACACACACACACACACACACATACTACCTCCATTCATCTGCCCTCCTCCTACTCTTCACACAAATAGAAAACTAACTAACTTTTACACTGCGGCTGACCTGCCCGGCCCAGAACAAATCCACTCGGTGCTGAAGTCGTCCCCGCTGACACAACGGGTGGAGACACAATGACAGCCTGTGTGTGCTGCAGCTTAGATGACCTCACATCATGTCACGTATGCTAACTGTTTATGACACAAAGAGGAACGATGTCAGGGAGTGTCTGCCTACTTCAGACGGATGTGGACGCACACAAGACACAATGTGTCATTGTGTCCTTGAGTGTAGGTTGTGGGTTTATATATAATTACATGATTATCATTATGTAATAATAATAATAATAATAATAATAATAATAATAATAATGTAGCAATATAGGCCTATCTTCATTAAAGGTTAATCTGACCATTATTTTGTTGATTAATCAGTTGTTCTTTTATTCCACAAAATAGAAAAAATGTGAAACTTGCCCATCACAGTTTCTCAGAATCCAAAGTAACGTCTTCTTTTGTCTGACCAATAATCGTAAACCCAAAGATATTCAATTTACTACCATATATGACAAAGAAAAAGAAGCAAATCCTCAGAGAGGAGACGCTGAAACCAGCAAATGTTTTGGTATTGTGCTTGAAAGAATACCAAAACTGCTTGAATGTCACAATAGTTACTAATCAATAATCAACTAAACATTTCAGCTCTGATAATGATAATAATAATCATAATAAACATAACTGTTGTCTTGTTTGTAATTCACATTTTTGCTGATACAAAACTTCTGATTCAAGAATTTGAGAATCATTTTTTATCAGTTAAACTGTGCGTGTGTGTGCGTGGATGACGTGCGTGTGTTATCAAAGCTGAGCCTAATGTCAGCCATTGATAAACCACTGCCCTAAGGAAAACACAGAGACACTTGTACACACATTACATTTGTCTCAGCAAAATTCTTGGAAAGGTGGTGCCTCTCTTCAGAAAGATAAACGGCTTGTTCACGGTTTCCATGTCACGGTCTCCTGATGTCATGGGTTTGACTCAAGCTAATAATCTTTGCTGACCTCTCACTGTGAAACTTGACAAAGCATTAAATCATAGAAGTATTATTAAACAGTTGTAGAAGATGTAGTCAGAACCTTTACTTTGGTAAAGTAACAATATATATGTAACAATCCTCAGTTCCTAGTGAAAGTCTTGCCTTCAAAATCTTACGTGAAGTATTTTAAGGAAAATGTGAAATTATGATGAATGGCCCCTTTTTAGCATTATATTCTTACATATAATATTATTGCAATAATCTTAATGATGGTTAATATACAAGCAGGATTTAAATGTTGCTGTTGGTTGAGGTGAGGCTAATTTTAACTACTGTATTTACTATTTATGTAGTTTAATCTAGAATAGCATAAAAATTATCATATGTTTTGTAAAGCTGTTAAGTAAATGTAGTGGCGTAAAAAGCACATTTCACTCTGAAATTTAGTCGGAGTGGAAATTTTAAAAAAAGGATATGAACAAGTTTAATGAAATAAAAGCCTTAAGGGCAGTACTTGAGTAAACATAGATACTTTCCACATAATTAGATTGGACACATGAGGGATGTGCGTAAATAAAATATTTACTATTAGAGCTGTTAAACTAGACAAGATTGAAAATAATTTTCTTAATCACTTGCTCAGAAAAGTATATAAGAACCCCACACATGTCCTCTGCGACTACTTTATTCAGGAATAACATTTTAGATCGCCTCTATGTAAAAGAAAAAGCTGAAAGTATGGCTTTATTCTGCAAGTCATTAGACTTGTGGAGGGTTGCAGTACAAGAGTAGGTCACTTTCCCTTTGTGTAGACTGCTAAACTTTTTGACATAATGTGCCTTGTGGTGAATATTAGTAGCAAGCTATGGATTCATCACTGCCTTTGTGTAAACTGTATTTCAAATATTTTTCTATATTATGATATTTTGCAATTTTAGATTGTTTTAAAGTAACTTTGAATTTCGAATGTATTTTGAAGTCAATTGAGTGAATACATATTTTTAAGGCAAATTTAGAATAAGGTAATCAGTGTACTTCAGGGACGATGTTACAGTTTATAATAAAGACGTATATTGTTGTTGGGACATCCCTATGGTCTTAGGTACATACCACAATCACTATGTTCACTGTTTGAGTGCGGCTGGGGACCTTTGTTGCGTGTCATCCCACCCTCCACCCGTCACTCTTCTGCCAAATTTACTGTCTGTCTATCATGTCAACTACTGAATAAAAACACAAAAATGCTTAAAGATATAATGCTGAGAAAAGAACATGTTGTTCATGTCTGTTTTTGGCCTCAGCAGATGATTTCAACATCGCTTTCTGCAGTGTTTCATTAAATAAAATATTATTAGACCTTTATTATTATATACTCCTGTAGGGAGACTCTCCTGAAGGAAACTGCTGCTGCTTCAAAATCTGTAGGTTAAAAAGTATCCATGACTCTGCAGTGGGAATGTGCTCGGCTGGCAGCAGCAATGTGAACATACTCCACCCTCCATCCCATTCTCCCGTGCCAGGGCCGGGCATTCCTCTCTCCTCCAATGGCCGGTTAGCACCCACTCTTTTTCTCTTTCTTTCTCTGTTTCACACAAACACACACAGACTAACTCTTTTTTTGTCCCTATGCGACTACTTCAGATCAACTATTTCCTTCCTTACTTACTTGCCACATACATTCCTTAATTTCCTCTTTGCAGCCACCCCTTCCTTCATCCTTCCTTCGTTTCCCCTTCCTTCCATCTTTCTTCCCCTTCAAAAACCCTCCATCTCCATCGCGCTCTCCCCTTCAGCTGCTCTCTCATTCGGGTTTATTTGCATGGCAGAGCGTAAAGGATGCAGACAATGTGAGCAGGGCCAGCAGAGCCCTCCTGTGTCCATGCAGGCCAGGGCTGAGATTTGTAATGCTAGACAACACTCGGCAATGTGGGGATAAATCCTCGGACGCCACACACAAAAAGAGCCTTGTTTTTTACTTCCCTTTCCACCACTTATTGCACTTCTCACATGGAGACGCAGAATTCTCCAGGACATTTCTTTTAGCGGGGAGAGGAATGAAGATTGTAGGGAAGAAAAAAATAGTTACGCCGAGTTTGATCTATGGTCTCGGTGCAGAGGATATTTTTTATAAGGACATAATTTCATTTTCCCCTGACTTTGATGCAGTAGAGGGCAGTGAGAGCAGACTGGGAGTAGATGTCAGTGTAGTGCTACAGAGGGGTCAGAGTGAAGTGCTTTTAATAGGTGACAGGGGGACTGAGGCCTTTGATTTTTATTTGTCTTGTGTGTTGTACTTTGTAGCTGTGCAGTGTGCTTTTGTGTGTTTCTGACACTGCTGTGAATCTAAAAATCTGAATAATTGTTACTCTTTTCTTCAGCTCAGCTGTATTTGCTTTTCTCTATTTCTATTCTATTATATATCTATATAATATTTCTATTCTATTTTATCTTACATTTATTTGATTGTCCCAGTGGCTTAACTGAGTAACTTTGCAAATTTGTAGATAACATATCCACACGTTGCAATGAAGCTGTCAGGTGCCTTTTTTATGTGTTGTTTTCTCCTGTTTTGTCTTTATTTTAGGGAGTATGGTTTAGTGAATGTCTTTCTGTTGCACTTCTGAGGAGAGATATTTTTACATGTACTATTTTGACCTTGGTTCACCTTGAGTTATATTGGTTCAGTTTTATTGTCACCATCATCATTTGTAATCATAAGCGTTGATATTTTGCTTTTGGGGACCGTGAAGGGAACAATACTTAACGTTCATGTTGTGCTCCTGACCTGTAGACGAGTGTGTAAAACATCTGTTTGATTGATTTCTGAATTTCTCAGAAGTCATATTCTCTTCGCAACAATTTAAAAATAATCAGATAGCTTTCCTTAAATTGTTATCCTAATTATACACTTTATTATTTAATTTCCTTGATAAAAGCTATACCTGTCGATTAAGGTTTATATGGCTGTGCTGGCTTGTACCTTTGTTCCTCCATCCCTCTAAACTTGTAAACAGGTGTTGGCGCCAAGTCCATCTTTGATAAGAATTAATATTTATCTGCTGCAATTTACCTCTGTGCCGCTCATTGACCAGTACTACATTGCATGGCTTCTTTTCTGATGATTACTTTCAACAAGTCCATCATGGTTTGCAGTTATATTCCAGTCCAGGATATAAAACTTGTAATTTTAAGGGAACATTTTGCCCTGATTCATTTTGGGGTTTGCAGAGAAGCATTTAGGACTTAAAAACCGTCCGTCCATGTTGTCTGAACTTTGGCTGTCTGATCCCACAACGTGCCCTTCTCTTCTCACAGTGAGGTTTCGGGAACTTATTGCCCACATAATGCTGGGTCTTAAAACAGTGTGGTATCAGAGCCATTGTGGTCTGCAGTAATGGCTGGTTTAGGGGGCTGTGGTGAGACACACCGCTCAGGGCTTTCATTAATCCAACGCTCAGCCTAATTGACTCTTATAGGTTACCTTACATGATTAGGACCACTGCACGCCAACAAATTCCCTGCAGTTTACTTTGTAACTTTTGGAACATGTGAATTGAATTTATTTTTCAGATTCAATATTTTCTTCCAAGAAACATTTAAATGGAACATAAGTTTGGCTGGCTCCTTTTAAATTGTGTTTTAATAACATAAAGCAAGGGTTTATGACAAAACCATTTAAGTTAATTTGTTATTATTCCCCCTGTCTCCCCAAAATACAACAATTTAATGGTTGTGATGGTTTCAATGTCACAAACAAAATGATTTGAGGAGGATCAAGTTAGATTTAGACCAGCAGTCCACATTTTATCAACATTATTTTAAGAAAAACATGGGCAATTGTTGTCTATTGAAAGGAGGTCAACGTCCATAAGCATATGGTGCATCAGCACCAGGGCAAGGGAGTATAAATTATTATTTAAGTCACATTAATAGACAAATGCATGTGGGTTTCCTTCCACATTAATGATTCAGTGATCAGATTTTTAATGGGCACATTTCATACAATGTGTCCTATTATTTTGTGATCAGACTTTTACAAGTTAATATTGTTTTGACAAATTTTCTGGAAAGTTTGTCATGGTAAAACTTCACTGTTTTAATTCCATGCTTTAATAATGAACACTACTTTCACGCTTTTATTGTGTATTAAATATTTAAATGTGTCCACATGTAGTTCAGGTGTAATTATTTTTTACATTTTATTTTAGGCCTATTAATTTAAAATGAATCAAAATTATTATATACCCTATTATTATACCCATATGTGACATTTTAAAATTAGCCTTCTAGGCAATGTTTTCCTTTCTTTATTTCCAGCTTTTCCTCACAGATTTGTTTTACAGGTAAAAGCACTCTTAAGAGGCAGCATGTTTTTTTCTGCAATTTTTTTGCGGGTCATTTATTAAAATGTGCTCTGAAAGGCCGATTAGTGGCCATTTCTATGTCAAATACACAAATGCCTGTCATATAAAGCACGTCACTGCCTGATTGTCAAGCTGAGAAATGCTCCTTGTCGACGGTACAACGGTGACACAGAGCTACACGTTTTTTCGTTCTAGAAACACGTTTGCTCGTTTTGTTAAATGTTTTCGGAAACACTTTCTTTACCTTGTGAAGGCTGTGTAAACTTGCGGAAAATCTGTGCGGCCTTCTGCAACTTCCGGGCTTTAGCTGGTCGTGCTGGGTACACAGTGCGGTCTAACTGTACACACTGTTATTTGTAAATTAATCAAGGGTTAAGAAAAAATCGTGTCGTGGGATTATTTGGGGTTTAGATGCACATCTTGGTGCTTTTCCAATCAACTGGTCATTCTCCAAACAGGCCGTCCCAGTCATCAGCATCTGTATTAAAACATTTTTAAAAAGACACCAGAATTAATATTCAATCAAACTGGGGAAAAAATAACAGATTTAGGAAGGTCATGGCATAAACTGTGAAAATTATACAATCGCTTGAGGCTGATGTCATTCAATCAATAAATCATCAGACTTAATTATGAATTAGACTCTATTAGCATAGCATTATTATCATTATTATATTATATTGTATTGCCATCGCATTATTATTATTATTATTATTATTATTATTATTATTATTAGTATTATTATGCTGTTTTTATTTTGTGTGTGTGATTCACCAATTATTTCATTATTCGTCATTACTATAACTGACTGCTTAACTTGCCAACACTGTTAACTTATCACTACAGCAACTTGTACTTTGTCTCATGTCCCAACTAATGACCAGTGTTCATGTTACGAATAATAATAGGCTAATATCAGTAGTCACAAATCATTTCCAAAGCATCAAAATTCCGAGAGGATTCAGGCTGTCATGGGCTGTGTCACAAAACAACACAAACACACACACAAATTCATATTGAGCTCAAGCACATTTATATAGTCAAATTAATGGAACTGGTGCGGTTAGAACATTTTATTTTGAAAGCAAGATCGAAATATAAAATAAAATATCTCACTCAAAAAAGCAATCTTGAACTGTAAATGTGCAGGTGAAAAATCCAGTTGAGAAAGTAGTTTGGCTATCATTCTGTGTTAGTCTAATAAACACAATAAGCTTTGTATTTAAGGGCCTTTGTTGACATCCATGTTAAACAAAATTAAAATTATGACACCAATGAAAACGACCCATTTTATCTCTCTTTTGAGAAAATGGGCTATCGGGGTCTCCATTACCTCAATTTTTTTAAATGCCAAAACCTTCAGAAACACACTTTCAGGTGAAATTAAATGATCCAAATGAGTCTGGAAAAAAACTTAAACCACAAATTCAATAACAAATGAATAATTGATGAGGCCAAATGTGTGGGGAGGTCAACATTTAATTATTGATTAACCGTCATGTTGGAGGAATGTCATTAGACGTCTGATTTTTTTTAAAAGACAGATAACGACACATGCACAACTGAAAAACAGTTTTACAGGCACGCAGGCTCAGTTGCTGTATTCAATTAAGCAGGAAAATATTTAATTTGTTGTCCTAACTTTTAAAAAGCGTTTGTATTTCTTCAGCAAATCCTGACATTGGAAAATACCTGAGTATGAAACAAAGAAAGTGTTTTCAACCTGTTCTATTTTATTTATTTCTTTGAACATTTTTTATTGCTGACATGTTTTCTGTTTTCTTTGGTTTGGTGAAATCATTTGTATCTGCTGCATTATAGTTAGTCATAATAGTCACTATAGAGATTATTTTTTGTGTGCCATTCATAGTTTTGGGCATGCTGTCCCTACAAGTCCAGCTGGCCAAATTTATTCACATCAAAACGGTTAAACTTGATGTTCCTCGTTCCAGGACATGTACACCCTGTTATTTGTATAACCTGTACAGTACAGGTTACATAAATAACTCACTTTCTTAATTTGAGACTCCACTGACTCCTCTTTGGCTCTTTTCCTAAATAATCAGAACATGTTCCCCTGTGTTTTACTTTTCTGTTGTATGCTGCTGCTGCTGCTACAGGCCTCTATATACAACCTAACTAAAAGCACTTTCAACAAAAACAAAGCACATTTCGTGTTGTGTAGTTATTTCCTCAAAGGCAGATCTTTTGTGGCTTACAACGTGTCTGTACTCTGTATTGTCTCAGTCTCATTTAATCCTGTTGCTTCACTGCGTCACTCTGTTGGGAGACACTGACAATAAATTTGTTCAAAAAGCTTTAAAGTTTAGGCTTGCTAAATTCTGCCATTGGTAATTACAATTACCATCATTACAACGATATTTGAATACATTTATATTCGTGCTGTGTCACAATTTTACCAAGTCCTGCCTTCTAAAATCCTCTGAATCTCACTGAATTTCTGGGAAGACAGTGACTGATAAGTGGCAACGGTTTTTTATATGTTGGTGATTGTGAGATTAGCTGCGTGGAAACAGAAAGATATCTTGCTCTAGATTTCCATTAAATGAACCCATTGACCGTTTTAGTGCTTGATCTTTGCTCCAGATTGCAACATTAAAATATACGGAAATCAAACTGGGAGCAGCTCGGGTCGTATCCCCAGCTATGCCAACAGTGCCACTCTGAATATACAATATACAGGCGGTAGGTAGGAGCCAGTGCAGCCCTAATCCCCGCGGTCCACGATTTAGCCCCTGGTCCTCCTAATTCTCCTAAAGCCCCAGCTGCTCCCCTGGCCGCTCCTCTCTCTCCGCGACAGACTGCACACCGCGCGCTTTATTAATAATTCACCTAATAATTCACCGGTTCGACGCTGCCGGCTGAAGCCCCGGTCCCCCACCTTCACTGTAAACAACTGCCCTAATTCCCAGTCTATTATTTTTGTGTATGAGTGTGTGAGTGTAACCAGGTCACACACTGGTGAGGTGAGCTATTTACTGGCTGATATTTATTGGGAGGGAAGCATAGGCTATCCGTCGTCGCTGTCGGAGCGCACGGAGAGCTTCCATTTTACGCACCGAGGCATCCAGATCCCCCGCCGAAGCCCGGACCGACTACGTGTCGCTGTGCAGGCATTCTGCGATCGGCGAGGCTGCAGCGATTTGAAGAAGCATAACACAAGCTGCTCTTTCATCTCGTCAGCTTTGAAGGAGGAGGCGGCGAGGGACCAGGGGTGTCCCCCCGTTTTGTGTGTAACGCGGCGTGTGTAGCGCGCGCGTGTGCGTTTGTGTGTGTTTGGAACAAGAGAGAGGAGAGAGAGAGAGAGAGAGAGAGAGCGATACGAGGCTAAAACAGATCGGACGCTCGGCGCAGGAGACAGCCGCCTTTGGACACGTTTTGGAGACAGAAGCTGCACGACTGCAAAGGTTGCACACGGAAAAATAATATAAACAAAACTTACTTTGCATCCCCTCTCCCGTCCAATAATTTTTTTTATCGTGTTATTAATAATATTTCGGGGGAGTTTTTAGCGTCTCCCAATCTGCTGGACAAGTTTGGCCGCTGAAGGACGCACCTCGGGACTTTGACGCAGACGCCTCCCTGGACATGGGCGCATCCGAGGCCAAACAGCGGTAGACGGAGGACTCGGAGCTGCAGTCCTGCTTTCCTCCTCTCTCTCGCAGAGTGGACCCACTTTTGAAAGAGCGTTGTTTTTTTCTGGGCCTAAGGCCGACTTGTTTAAAGGTCCCTTTTTTGCTTCCGGCAACAGCGAAGAGACCAAGTCTTCCTCCCTCAGCCCTGACTCCCTCTCTCACTTTTTTGGAAGCAGAACTTTTAAAGGAAAATGGGGCATTGAGAGGGTTGGCAGATCTCCCCACGCTATAATGGTACGTGCTGTGTAACTCAATAGTTCCCCTCTGTTAGGTCTATAGGGTAAAGTCTATAGGACTGAAAATAAACCAAACATCGCATGTGTTTAACTGCATTGGTGCGGGGTTTGGGGGGAGTTTAATTTCTTTGTAAAAGATAAGGAGTACGCACACACAGAGTGAGAGTGTGAGGCCATAAATGACGAAACAACACACCTGTGTGTGTGTGCGCGCGCGCGTGAGATAGAGAGAGAGAGAAAAGGTGTGTGTTCTAAGTATGCTTCCCTGCCAATTTTGATAATTATAAATCATCTAAACTGACTTTGATTAATCAAAAACATTTACGATGCTGAATGGCCCGTATTACTTGGACACCAACAATGTATTTTAATGCAAATAGTTTAAAAAAAATTTAAACTATAAAAATGTCACGTAGTCTGTTTCCACCTTATCTCCTTAATGTTTCCTCAAAAAATAATGTCCTCTGAAAAATAATTAAGTCTCGAATAAAATATAGAAAATCTGTTTCCTAAGTGAAAGTGATTTAGCCTCACTGTGCAGGCTGAGTTGTTTGCAGAAGCGTTTGAGTGGCCCTGTAGACACCGACTGACAAAGTGGAGGCTGATCTTCCCGCGCCGCTTGGATCAACCCGAATTAAACACACATGCGACCGCAGACTGAGGTGATCTGAAGGGCCAGTAAATAGAGTATGTGGGCGGTATTCAACATTATTGTGATAATGATTATGATGATGATGATATTCTGCAAGCATCTCAGATGTCCGTGTGGAGCAGGGTTGCTCCATCGTTCTCCACACTAGACCCGAACGTCTTTTCTGCCTGCGGCTGCTGTTCATTTTTTTTATCAATGGGCACTTCATTTGCGTAGTTGATGACACTTTACAGCGACTACAGAGGGGGTGGGGAGGTTAGGTGACACACAGACCGTCTTTGTGCCCCCAGAACAAGTGCTGAGGGTGCTTTTATAAAGAAAGCAGCGTGGATGAGAGCACCTCCGCAATGTTGATCAGAACATCAAAAGGAAGAAGCACTGTTCAGAGGATGAAGATATTCCAATTATATTTTTAAATCCTGCAGCATTTAGAAAGATGCATATTATATTTTGCTGTAAGCATCCAGGTTTTTTTTCATTGCTTCTTTTTTTCATTTGACATTAAACCACCTCTATGCTGCAGTTTAAAGCTGTTGAATTACAATGGCCCAAAATGAAAATTGTAATGGCATAAAATTGTGACCTACATTCTAATTGATCCTCATTATCAACCCAAGAGATAACATTATTGAGTTGACATAGTTTGGTTGCATGTCATGTGTTTTGTAATTTAGCGTGACTACAGGGTTCATTTGTTGAGCTTTTTGGATTTAGAAATACCTTGTAAAATATTTTGAGGTGATGCTGGGAAGTTTTTGTAGGAAAGTAGAAATATAGCACTTTGCACGGGAAAAAATAGTGTGCACATGATTTTTGCAACATAACAGTGCACCAATAATGTAGCCTAACTCTTTAAACACAGTTGACCAAGATGTTACACTAAAACAGCATTTCAGTAGTCCTCTGAGGTCAGGACTTCCTACAATAGACGTATAAATAAAATGTAATGGTTTATAAAAGTGAAACACTATCTAGATGTAATTTTGAAATGGCAATGTCTTTGTCTAAACAACAGAGACAACAAACACAATAACACACATAACAAATGATCAACAATACAGAGAAATATGTGCAAACTTCTGGCATGAGCATATTTCACTGCTGTTTATTCATTATACTGATTCCAAATGCTGCAACAAATCCTTCACGTATCTTTTTGCTTGCCAGAGCTGCTATATATTGTCCCAAAAACATTATCTCAAATTCAAACAGGAGGGGACGCTCAGTGTCATCAAAAATAAGCAAAAGAGTCCTGTACACAATAATATTATAAAAAGTATCTACGAGCCTTCCTCTGCTCATTTGTTGTCATCAAACAACTTTACGGATGCACGTGACTGCTGTCCCCGAGACGGATGACAGACTCCGTCACATCAGTAATTGTGTTTAAATGTCAGTGTTACATAACTTTATTATGGGGGTCACCTGCCAAAGTTGTATGTGTTGAAACCGGTTTACGTGACACCCAGCCATACCTGCACAACAACACACACAGGCTTCAAGCGGTTCAAAATGTCAGATTGCAGGCCATGTGTGATTTGTGGTAGCAGCTGTCCAATCATCTGTCTATGTTTCTTAAGGTAAACGAACTATGAGACAATGGTTCATAAGTGGCAGTGATATCACGATCCTCATTTTGTTGTGATTGCGGGCCTATAATTTCACAGTTGGTTGAACCGCGGTTGTTGCAGAGAGAACCTGCCAACCACAGAGTCTGTCAAATCAAAGCCAAGGCTGTTATTGGTGCCGAGGTGGGCGTGGATCTTGCCATATTATTAAATACATTTTTAGAGTATCATTTGAGTTGAGTTGGAAGTGGGTGAGGCATTTTACACGAGCCCAACATGCTGCCTTATTGAGTCATACTTTATTTAGTGTGTCTATGTGTGTGTTTTGTAATGTAACTCTATGCTTCCTGTTCTTTGTGGTAAACTCTGCTGTATTAGAACCATACCACAAGAAAATCTCCCCATGGATCAGTCCTTTTGTGACACAAAGGGCTGACTGTACCAGACCAAACCTCATTGTTACACGCAGTGAGTGTGGTTTGCCCATTAAAAAAGCTTGAATAAGGATCCATGTAGGAAAAGAGGTTGCCAGTGGGTTTGGGTAGTGTACGGAGGCGGCATATGGCACAAGCTGTGTGGCAACGAAATGTTGCAGCCCGGGAAGTTCAGTGTTACAATTGGCATGGTGTTATCTTAAGGCAAGCCTGTCGAGCAGGATCAGTAGTTGACAGGCATGGTGCCAGGCCAAGCAAATCTTGGGGAGTGTCACAATTTGTGCTCTGTTCAAACTTGTTTCACCGTAACAGTTTTGGTGAACGGGTGTATTTTTCTTTTACATGGAATTGGGACAGCTATTGTTAGGGCTGGCATGGTTTCACATCTATTACTCAGTGATTCAAAAGTTTCACCTCACTAAGCAGATGTGCATAAACGCACTTTTGATTTGAACCGCGCGCACACACACACACACACACGGTTTAGTTTGCAGCATAAGTCGAATGTGTTTTGCTTAAGTCATCTGAAATTGGTCCTGCCTCCTGCAGCCAGGCCTCCTTAACAGAAACCGTTCACACTGTGTGCCTCATGCCTTTTCCAGAATCCCACCATTTACTATTGTGTAAAACACGACTGCACAATTAAGCCAAATGCAATCTTCAGCACTGCATCTTGGCTGTACTTCTGACCCAACAAAACCTTCAGGACCCACAAGTGGAGTGAAATAATTAGCCCCACTCTGCTTAGCCATCCATCTAGCCTTCTTTTTTTAATGCAGCCCCACAGTTTCTCATCTTCTTTCTTATTCTCCCCATTTTCCCCTTCACCCCCCTGAGATGGCTGTGTGAAAAAATTGTATTTTTCCAACATTTCTCCCTGAGGTAGCTTTGGCAGGGACACACACGGCGGCCATTTCTGCCTTTCATACACCCCTCACACACCGTGGAACAGATCGCCGATGCGGCCCGGCGTCTTTGAAGTGGTTGCCATCTCACGCAGGTTGGCTGGACTCTCTCCCTCTCTCTCTCCCTCCCCCATTTTCATCCTGTGCCTTAAACTTGGCAGTGTTATTTTCAGCCACTAAATCATGATGATAAAAACGCGTTTAAGACACAATGGTGGTGATAATAATTATGGTTTTTAAAAGATGGACTGACAGGGCTGATGGTGGTTGTGGCTGATGATTGTGCGGCAGCCAGAATAAATGCTTTCTGGAAACAAGAAGAGGACCTCACCAGGTGTGCGAGCAGCGCAAGTTTTTGTGTGTAGGTGGTGATTTAGTGTGTGAGTGTGTAACTGCAAATGTGAAATGCAGAGAGAAACAAAAAGATGGAGAGGAGGATCATTGATATGTTGCCATTCATGTGCTTTAAAATGGAGCCATCTGAGAACAAATTCCACCATCAGGGCCTTTCATACACAAAGCTCTGTGGAGGTGTATGTGTGTGTGTGTGTAAGTACATGCATTAGTGTGTGTTCGCGCGAGTGTGTTAGCAGGTTTTGGAGATCTCACCTCCAAAGAATTTGGCCATATGGTCGTCAACACATATACCCAGAAAGAGAGAGAGAGACAGATAGAGCGCGAGCCAAGGAAAGACTGTGTGAGATACTGAGATAGAAAGTGAAAGAGTAGTGTCTTCTTTTGTCAGTGGAGGCAGCAGGAAAGGCACTTTAAAACAGATCCTATACCCATACACCTTAGATCAAATGGCTCAGACAAAAAAAAAATCCGCCATCGCATCCCCTACTCCACATATTTGTTGAGTGGGAAAATCTGTCTCAATTAACACATTTGCATTGGGCTACGATGGACTCCAAATAGGTCACTGACTCAATCTCCCGCCTCCGAATCTTCCCTCTAAAATGTTAATTAAGGAGGGCTTTGAGATTTTTTCGCTCAGGGCTGGCCATATGGGCCGGGCATATGTTCTATATATATAGCACAATATATAATTCATACACTGCTGCAGGAGAGAGTGTTTGGGGGCCTCGAGTTTTTTTGGGGGTTTACTACAAAGGGAGTCAGTATGTTCTGGCCTCCCCAGTGGCAGGTACAGAGCTTAGCCTATTCATTAGCTTTGTGTTATTCACTGTTGCACAATGAGATGGAGGTTCATCAACACCTGTTTCTTTGGCTGACAACATAAAGAAGGCATTTAAATTCTTATTTGTTGGTTGGTTAATATGAAATGAGAGCAAATCATCTATTGTTGGAGTGCAGTTGAATTTTGTGCATGTTACGTTTTACATTGTTTCAAAGAGCTCCCTGGGTCAAGTGGGTAATATAAAACCCTGTATATCAAGGGGTACTTATGTACTTAGATATTCTCAAATAGTTAGTATGTTTCCTCACCCACACTCCCAGCTGAAAATGTTTTCCCAGTGCCATCCTCCCAGACACCCATTCACCAGCAGAACGAGGCAGTGGCAGCCAATGAAAACAGTTCTTTCCCAACCCGCAGCTTTTTGGGTCTGGTTCAACCAATCAGAGGAGGCTTACTAGTGCTCCTGACCCTGTTTCTGGCCAGGGACGGCCAATCACAGAGACTCCAGCACACCTGATGCATTATGGTCCGCTTACTGGTAGTCGGCAGGCTCGTGCTGGTATGGACTCCCTCACAGGTGCCGTGGATCCAGGCCATTATTCTGACCGGCGGGCAAATCAGATGCATCGTCTCATTATTAGACACATGTGGCCTGGCAGACTTTGAGTGTTTGCATTTTGTCTTCTGTGTGTGTGTGTGTGTGTGTATCAGCTTGTATGTGTGCATATGAGGAACTCATTCCCATAATGCTTTGCAGTCTTATCAGCAGGCCTCTCTCACTCCGTTCCTGGCTTCATCCTCTTCTTGAGACTTAACAATGGGCACTGTGTTGCCCCCTTAAGGAGCTGGAGGCCTCGGCTATAAAAAGAGACTAGAAATTTAAAAAAAACATGTTTATGGACTAATAAAGATGATTAGAAATCGCACAATTGCAGAAAAATGGAAGGTTTGCGAGTGCAGATTATCTGTAATAAAAAAGCTGAGGGGAGAGACGGGGGAGAGAGGGAGAAAGAGAGTTAGCTGTACAGACCTCTCATTGCGAAGGATATGAATAGCCTTTGTTTTCACCACAACTCAGGGCTGTGTGGTCTGCCAATGTCTGGCTCTTATTATGGGGTTTGTGTCTGTGTGTCTGCGTAAGTGGCATGCACGTGTGCGAGAGTGTGTGCGTGCCCTTGTGTATGTTGCTGCGTGTTTGTGTGCGAGGCCGAGAGCACGTGGGGGTGTGGAAAAAATGTATATAGGTGCAGGTGATTATATTTTCAAGAGGTTGAGACTATATGTGTGTGCATTTAAACGTTTCCACACACCAGATACACTGTTTTCTCTCTGCTCCTGTTCAGCTAAATAAATGTGGCATGGGGTCTCTGGCTGGCAAAAGTGTGTGTGCACGCTTTTTTATCCGTTAAAGTTGTGAAATGAAATAGGATTTCACAGAACGGCACAGCGGCTGTGGGATTTGGGCTCCCTTCAACTAAGTAGAGTGGGATAGGTTGATCCAATCAACGGCAGAACTGCAAGGAGAGCCCATTTCACAGTTCCGGGCCCCGCCAGAACCCTGCCTGCTTGCCTGCTTGACTTAGAATACAAATGAAGCTCCCTGAATGCACACTTACACACACATGCATGTATGCACGCTGGTGCTTACAGACAGTCTGGCTGAGGATGTATAGTGCAAGAGCTGTTAGCAGGCAATGTGCTTTCTGGGGAGACATGAAACCAGTAGGGGTTATAAGACTGTGCCTTATAGTACATGCACATTTTAGGGTTGTCGTCTCACAAAGTGGAAGCAAGAAAACTCATGTTTGAGCTGGGTAGTTTCAGAACACAAATGGCCACAAATGTCCTTCAGGATTTTAATAAATTCTCAGAATTTTGTGAAATTGTAAACTTTGTTTTAACTGTATTACTCCATAGGCCCCCCTGGTGCTTCACATCAAAAAATCACATATAATATTGCAGAGAAATTCAAAATTGTTTCTATAAAATGTTTAATATATTCTGCAGACCCCAAATTGAGTCCAAGTGTATTGTTCTCATTGGAACTTCATGCAAAGTAACAGCTCCCAGCAGCACAGTACACGTTAGAATTTCTGGTGCCTTGGTGCCAGAAACAACCGAGATCTGCTTCCTAAGAGAGTTGTTAAATATTATGACAAAATCACTTGATAACAGTTTAATTAATAATGATGTCTCTGTTTTTTTTAGGCTACTGACACCTACCTGGTGAACGACGATCCTTCTAGAGGCCAAGGGATGCCTGAATGTTTCCTCGTGTCCGATACATATAGGGTATATATATATACACACACACACACACACACACACACACTACAAGCTCTCTACATCTGTCCTTGTCATTATGATGTCTCACAGATTTATTTCCCGGACGCACAAACAAGAATAAAAATAATCTCTTATTTCCTTAATAAAGATTTACCGCAGTTGAGAGAAGGAGGGCATTCAGAGTACAAAAGACTCATCAGTCCATGTTGCACAATAATTGCTTCAGGGTTAGACTTCACGATGGAGATGATAACCACAATATTATCTTTATTCTTCAGATCTTGAATTGGAGTTTGATAGGGTTAATGTGTCCAGGAAATACACGCACATTTTTGAGTGTTGACATTCTGCCCATTAGCATGCTCATTCAGTATACTGCTTCCTGTAAAATCTCCCTCATGTCATCATGGATGTCCTGAATGATTGTGTTGACTATGCTAACGTGTGGTAACAGTGCCCTGCAAAAACACCGTGTTTCTTCAAACTTTCTGTGACGTGTGTTTTTACAAGGTATTATTTATGATAAGCAGTAGTTGGGCTTTGTCCGGACTCATTGTCTTCACATGGAGGACAGTTAAAACAAAATAAATTGTAAAATGCAAACTACATTAAGATACACGATTTTCTTTGCAGGACACTTTCTGTTGTGACATGTTCCGCATGTGGTCATTTTCATATGTTTGTAAAAACAGCACATGGTTGAGTTTAAAGATGACTGTTAGACAGCCTGGAAAACTGCTCCTTTGGCCTACGTGCAGTAATCTGACATGTTGAATTTACCAAGTAAATTAAGAAATGATGACATCAGCAAAGAAGAATAAATATATATGTTTTGTTCTTGTTGAATACATGATTCAAAGGGGGTAATCCAAGCCAGTCGAGTTGAATGTATATGTAGCTAATGCACACAGTAAACACATAAAAAGCAGCAGGCGTAACACATTGCTCTACACACATACTCAGATTGCAAACAGATCCATAGTCTCTTGGATCCACACTGTGTATGATATGCTTGTTGGCCATAACGGCCAGTCAGCCATTTCTCTCAAACTGCATATGCCTGTATGCATTTGACTGGCGTGCTCCCTCCCAGAGCACACATAAACAGCTTACTCAAACAATATTTACACTGTACGCCATAGTAAACGGCACAGTTACACACATTTTCCGTTCACATATTTCCTGCCTTTTGAAAGACAGCCTCAACCACCTGTCTCACACATTTAGCATGCTAATGGCAGTATCAGTATGCTACATCACTTTCAATATTTAATGGCCTAGCCACAGGCGATGGTAAACAGCAAGTATATGGGCAGTTCTGTGTGTCAATCAGAGACCACAACATGCTAACTTTAGACACGCCATATGGTTTTCTCATGTGCTTTTTAATGACAAACTCAGAAACCACTAGAGCCCTGTGCGCTCGAGGGGCTTTCATAGGTGACGGTCAGACAGGACGTGTTTGATCACGGGGTGGAGAGAAAGTGTTTGAAAAGAAAACCTGAGCGTCAGTGTTTTGTAACTATTGTGGTTGCTATAGTTTGTTTGTTACAGCCAAAGCGCCTGTTTTGAATACTGAGGCGGTCGTCTCGGCCCAGGCTGCAGCCAGAGACAAAGACAGCCAGTAAAGTCAGACAGATGAAATAGACAGTGTGTGTGATTAAGGGG
>JAPMOB010197176.1:0-21114 GCA_029875015.1 Lepomis gibbosus
TACTTTGTATCAAACCAAGATCCTGAACCATATCGGTTTGAGCCAGAATACACAGACGAGGAGTTACAAAGTTTTGAGGCCACCAACATTATAAATTCAATTTTACCAAGTCTTTTATTTGTTTTTGTGTAGTTTGTCTTTTTGTACCATTTGAACATGCTGTGGACAGATTTCTACAGAAAGGTCAGACTGCACATGAGGGCAGCCATTTATTTAATTAGAACATTTTTCCTGAATGATGAATCAACAGGTAAAACTGATTTTAACATCCTGAGAATCTGTTTTCTTTTTTTGTATAGAGAATTAAAATATGTCTCTTTTTTTTCTCCACCTCCCTTCCTCCCTCTCCCATTCTTCTTTTCCTTCCCTTTCTCCTCCCTGGACCTCTCCTCTTCCCTCCCTCCCTCTCTCTCTTTCCCTTCTCCTCTCTCTCAGCATCAGTTTCTGAAGATGGCGAAGCCTCTCTCCAGTCTGACTCCTCTCATTGTGGCTGCCAAGGAAGCTGCCAAGAACAACCGCTAGCTAGTTTTGCACTCATTATCTCGTCTGTCTCTCTCTCTTTACCATCTCTCCATCCTCTTCTTCAATTTCGGTAGATGGGACGGCATTGATGGCTGCTGGCTTCAAATGCCTACAATCTTTCCCTCCATTCTTCTTTTTGTCTTTTACAACCTCAACCAACTGCTCCTTCACCCCTTGACCTTTGACCCCCCCCCCATTCTAACAGGGAGAAAGAAGGGTGGTTTCTTCCTGTAACTTCTTTTTCGACACTCCACTGGACTCAAGACAGGAAGCCGGGGGTTAACTGAATGACGTCTTCAGCCGTGCTGTGATCAAGTGAAGTCATTGCTGACGTAACCACCACCTCAGCCAATAAGAACAAACCCAATATGAGAAAGAGAGAGAGCCCAAAGACTCATGAGAGTTTTTTTAAAATACATTTTGGTTTTTCTACCTTGTCTGTAAAAGCCCCGGACCACAACAGCCAACCAGCACCCTCTGCTGCAGACTGTGTGTGTGTGTGTGTGTGTGTGTGTGTGTGTGTGTGTGTGTGAGAGCTTCCTGTCATGCGTCTATAGGTCTTTGTTCGACTTTTCTTCTATCTAAAAGTGCATTTGTTGATTTTCATTTTATCACTCTTTTTCTAAAATAATTTTGTTTGTGTGCGTGTGTACATGCAAGTGTGTGGATTGTGTGTGTATTTTTGGTCATGGGGGGATGTTGGCATATTAATTAAGTTGATTGTAGCGTTACGTTCTGTAGTTTTTGACACGGAGCAGGTGAGGTTTGGTACTTTGTCATGTCTGCAGTGTGAGCTGTAAGTTAGAGATTATTAATATTAATTATAATAAGGACATTATGGCGTGCCCAGAGCCATCGATGGACTAAGTTTGGCTAGAAGAGGTTTTTCTTTCAAAAACGCCATTTTGACTCCATGGTATCTTTCCAGCAGTGAACCAGTGAACTGGACTGTCATGTGGCAAAGAAAACGTAGTTGTTTACCCAAAATCCACTCTGCCAAACTGGCTCCATCTGCAGCTCTGGGACTTCACTGTCTGCGGGCTTGACGCTGAGACTGTGAGGGAGAGAATGTGCATGTCAACAACCTTTTTTTATACGGTACGTTTAAGACGGAGAAAAAATGATGATAAATAAGTTGTGATAATGTTAAAATGTAAAGTCACGATACATGAAGGATGCTTGTGTACGACGGGAAAGATCATATCTTAATCCTATTTTCAGAAGAAGACAGACAAATAAATGCTACAATTGTGCAAAGCTATTGGATCCCCAGGAACCTGCTAAACATAAGGTGTATATTTTACATGTAAAAAAAGAAAAAAGCTGCGTTGACAAAAAAGACAACAACAATCTGTTTCATCTATTGTTTACAGACTTTTTTATAGTTGATCAATGTCAGAAAATGAGTTCAACACTTGTTTTTGATTTGGATATTTGTTTTGGGTTTTTATTCCACTGAATTAAATCAGTTTTTCTTGTCTGCAAAAAAAACGAAACAACTGATGGGTCACAGGTTCAAATCCTGCAAGAGCTAAAGTTTCCATCAGCAGCCACGGTTGTTCGCTCTGCATTTGAGCGTCAGATAAAGAAAACACCTGCAATGTAAATACCCACCAAACATCTATTCAAAACTCTCACTTTGGTTTCTGCTCTTAGTATTTTTTATTTATTTTTTTTAAATCTAGTGTTGGTGTACCTCTGGCCTTAAACTGTTTTAAAGGTGCAAGACTACTTTAGTACCAGTCTGATGGCAACGATACACCGGCAACATTTTGAGGCAACAGTGAAGATTGTTGTCAACGCTAGTGCTGCAATTACTTAGATTAATCTTTGTTAATTGATTCATCTTTAAATTTTAAAAACATTTTTGAAAACCTGTTCCACACAATGTCCAAGGGTGATTTCTTCTAAAGTCTTGTTCTGTGCAACCAAAACCCAAAGATATTCAGTTAACAGTGATAAAATGATAATTAATCAAAGAATTTGCAGATTCATTTTCTAATCAGCTAATAGTTGCAGCACTGCAACAGGGACAGGGATTGCTAAAATCACATGGTTATGATCATCACAGATTTGAACTCTGCAGCATCCAGTGTGAACAGTGACTGCTGAAGTGTCTTTGAGCAAGGCACTAAAGCACACAGCTGTTAACACTGGGTGCAGTACGTAGGGTGAAAACTCTAAACATGTATACGCTGCCTGAAACTGTTGCCACTGTTGTGTATCCTGGTCTGAACACTAGTAGTGACTATTCTGTTTGAATTTCTCTTAAGACCAGGATGGTCTGAAAACCAGGGGAACTATGTGCGTAGGTTAAAGTTTAGGTGTCAATAAACACTCCTCAAAATAGAAAGTAACACTAACCATCAGACGTAAGAGCTGTCTGTCAATGAAAAACTATAGGAATGCTGGGTGGGAATTTGATGGGATTGTATTAATGTTATCTACCTACCAAGATGGATCGGAGCAAACAATATTTAAGATTTATTCTCCACTTTGTTTAACCTGCTGCAGTTTACCAGATGGGATGAGTTTCACAATGTTATGTTGGATAAATTGCCACTTAAATAAGTGTATTTTAAACATTTTAGGAAACATCATAGAATTATCATAAAACATGAGGGAGTCATTTCATTAGCACTGATGTCCTAATTCAATCCATACGGTTCAGTTATGTTCAGTCGTATAAATCCGGTAGCTTTCCCTTCGTAACAGCTTGTTTACAGTGTCCCCTCTCCCAGAGGAAATCTTTTTAATACCCCAGAGTTTCAGGCTAGAGGCCAATCCATGATTAGCAGTCACATAATGACGATCCACCGCCCAAGATTCTTAGTGCGAAAAGCCGTCTTATGTTGCAATCCTCAGTTTTAGAGCTTGTTTAGTTTGGCCAACATACAACAGAACAGGTACTCTTCACTATATAGTGAGGTTCATAAAAGACTGGAATTTTAATCTTGCATAATTATTGTATTAAGGTTCCTTCACCTTTGTAGCTGCACATAAAAGTTCTGCTTCATCTGCAAAATATCACTGAAAGAGTTGGTGGTTGCTCCGATGTTGGAGGTGTGGGGGCCTGCATGTCTGTGACGAGGGGCCCATTGTCTAATGATCCGTCCATAATCATCCTTTGCGACCATTTTATACTTGCCAAAAGAAAACTACTGTTCCCGAAATAATATAAAAACCATCACATTCAGCCTTGATAAATCAGCCTCTGCAGGAAACAGACAGACTGCTGCTGACTCTTACAAATACTGCTGGACCTTAGAACAAGTAGAATACTATGAATTAATTTGGTAAAGACTTATTTTACTGAAGAAGTGACCATCAACAAGCAGGGCACAGTTCTCTTATCAGCTTATAGGGGATTCAGGTCTAAATAAAGGGTTCAGTCCAGGATGAGACGGTCAATGAAGGCTTCACTGCCCAGTGTGTCAGAGCCATAATTTATCTGTTTATAAGTCATTTTGATGATTTGACACAACTCTGAAAAATGAAAAAAAATAAAACTGTACAAAAAGTGGATGTCTGGTCTTTTTTCCCCCCTTTTTTAAAGCATTTTCACCAGCCAGTATTTTCCCACAGGAGCTCGTGGACGCCAAACCAGCGCAAAAACTGACTTACAGTCATCAGGTGCACACAAGCACAACTTCAAATAAATGACAATGTCTCCATATCCATCTTTGCTGCTTCCTACCTTCCTTTATTTCGCATAAACAGACTTAATTAAACATATTAGTCTCTTAAAAGAGTGATGCATTTATTTTTTGGCTTTATTAAAGCCTGTATAGATGCAGACAGGAGCCATCTTAGCCATTCAGCTATCAAGTCGTCCCTCCTAAGAGATGGGTATGTACAAGAACTCTGGTTCCATTCACACTTCTTTGCCAATTGCACACATTCTTTGTCATTTCTCACTTTATAATTAGGGTTTGTTCCACACCTTCAAGTACACAATGTTTCCTAAACTCAGCTTTGCTTAAAATGTCTCAGAGCAAAATCTGTACTGAGTGCGGCATTGTTACTGATAGTGACCCTGTCTAACTCTGTCAGGGCAAATCTTTTTTGTGCATCTCATTTTGGTAGCTTATTTTATTTTAAATGTTTTTTTTACTTTATTTAACAGAGAAAATGCATAAATGGGCTAATTCTCATCTGCAGTGCCTGGGCAGGTGCCAGTTGTGGACAGGTTATTACGATAAAAGATTAATAAAAAATCCAAATCTTACACTTTCATAAAAAGCTCACCTAATTAAATCAAATCAAACTGACAACTTGTAAAAAAAAAAAAATCTATAGAAACAGACTCAAATGAGCTAATGTTCCCCCCAAAAAACAATTTTGGTCCAAGAGGACACCACAGTGTTCAAAATATTTATTCAATAATGCCAAAACTTGTGCGCCAAAATGTTTCATAAGAAAATAACTACTTGCAAAATTTCAGACTGATCTTTTTGATTTTATCCAGCTACAGGAAAGTTTATCCACCCCTCAACACTGCACATAAAGTGTAAGACGGACCACTTTTAATGGTGAGATACTAGAGCACTAATACTCATTCACTATTGCCTTGTTTATAACAAAGTTAGCCAATAGGCTGACCACCAAATAATAACACTGAGAATTTTTATTTACAACATGATTTCCTAATAGTCCTGAAAACTCTAAAGCCTTTCTTTAAGTCAGTTGTGTAATCTACTGTTCTTTGCCCGAGTCTGGGTCAGAAATGAGCTTAAGTCCGTCTGGCAGTCACGGCCGCCTGCAGCCACCATCCGTCTGGCTGTAAAAATTAGATCCAATCTGTTTTTTTTCTTCTTTCTCCTTCTAATTAAAAGTGGTAATTACTGATTGGCTGCTTCCTTAGCGCCGCTTTCATCTGGAGGCTAATGGGGAATTAATTTTTTGTGATGGAAGTGAGGCTGTATTGCAGCACGGTTTTTAAAAAAGTACAACCTTTAATCCTTTCCCTCTTGTTTGTTATCCTCTTTTCTTGTGGCTGCATCTTTTTATCCTCTCACTACTACTTCTTCAGATTCCTCCATCTCATTCCTTCAGTTATAATAGGTGAGATTTTCTCATTTATAAATGGTTGTTTCATGGCTCAAATTCACAATTGAATTCAAACTATCACTTACACCCTGACCTCACCCATCCCCTCTCCCTCACATCAGCCCTCCACCTCCTAATGTCCACAGTAAAGTGGACAGTCTGTCTGTGGCAGTAATCCTCCTTAAATCCTTCACACACGCTGCTGTTTCCACTCAACTCTCAAGTGAGACTCCACAATCTTCTCCTGCTCCATTCATTTACATTTTGATCAGATTTTAAAACTATAGTACAGTTCCAGTATTTAAGGGTTTTAAAGCAGTAGCCGCTCTGCAACCACTTCTGTCTCTGATGGGCTCAGCGCAGAAAACATTTTGTACATTATAAGTCATCAGATTGCAGAGGAGGACCTTTGGATCGTATGCATTTCACACAGACCTGCTATGGCTATAGAAAATCATCCTATCTCAGGACTTCTCATGTAATTGGCAAATATAATGAAAGAAAGTAGCATAATAAATCCCTACCTTCCATTTAACATTTGCCAATCATTTTAGTAATGGATGCATAAAATAGGATGTGGTTAATTAGATTTTAAATAGAAAATAAGGTTATAGAAAGTATGGTGTAATATTTGAACCTTTCATTATGCAATTTTAACTTCAGTCTTTTTGAAGAAAACTGATTAAGACTGTTTATTAAGATGACAAATTTAGCTATTTTTTATTTTTCAGGCTGACTTTTGAGGCAAACTCACAACATGCATCTTCAGTCAGTTTTTAGGGGCTACAAAGGTGATATCACGCTAACGTAGCAGAATGAAACAGGACAATACAGAACCACGTGGAGGAAAACATATTCTGTCTGTTGCAAGTTGCGACTCCTTCAGACTTTCCTAACCATGTAGCTTTAAATCCTCACTCTTTTAAAAAACACAAGCTACATTTTAATTATTTTGTATGAAAATATAAGAAACGATGTATACCACCATTACTGGTGATTGTTAATAGAAAAAAGATTTGGTTTAAGTTGAGCATGGATATGTAATAAAGACAGAAATGTAATTTCTAGCTCCCATCTTTGTTCAGCTCTGTCTCCATTGTTGCCATAGAGACCGAGCTCTTCTTTACCAACTCTAAATATCCTGCAGTAAGAAAAAGTGACGCAGGACTTCTGCTCTGTTTCTTTTTCATGGTAGAAACTCTCTACTCTCCCTGCTTCCCTCATTAACTCTGTATTCAGTCTTTCCTCCCTTGTGCACTAAATATTCGGTCTCTCTCAGTGTGTCTTTCTCTGCTGGTGGAGGGCCGGTGGACAGGAATGACTCTGGTTTCTGCTGAAGTGGCAGAGAGAGATGGATCGACAGAGTGTGACTCATCAATGACAAGGACAAACAACCACAGAGGGTGAAACTGAAATGAAAACAAGACCGCAGAGAGAAAAGAGTGTGAAGTGACAAAAAAAAGAGAGATGTGGCCTAAGAGGTAGTGGGACAGGTGGAGCATAACAGGAAGGTTTAGAAAGGACTGAGAAAGATGTTTTTAAGTGACAGGAGGGAGGGAAGAATTATTTAAACTGGCTAGAAAAGAGTAATATTTTTTATATACAAAATGCCAACATGTGTAAGCTACTCTATGTATCCCTAAGGTACTGTGTAACATGCAATAACAGATGTTTCTGAGCCCTGGATTGAAAAACAAGCCATGATAGCAGTGTTTTGGCCCAAAGTCTAATGTCAGTATGTAACATGCCATAAGGTCCAATACAAAGCTTACTATACAGTAATGTTTACAGCGCAAACAAGCATTAGACTGTTCTGGTGTTCTGATTATTGTGTCCACACGGAAGTTTGTAGCCAAAGAATTTATCTTAAATGACAAACAAAGGAGCCATTCAAAACAGCTTTCCGCTGTCAGTATTAGGAAAACATGAAACAAACAGTCCTTGAGGAGAAAAACTGAGGTGTGGAGACTCGGAAGAATCATGATGGTTATTTTTTTTTTATCAAAAGGCAGGTAGAATGAAAAGAGGAGTTTTTCTGCAAGACAATAAACATCTGCAGAGTAACTGAAGTAGAAAGAGCTACGAAAGGTGGTGATGGCACAATGGCTAAGACGATCCCTTTTGCGTGAGAGACCCGGGTTCAATCCATCCACCCACTGTGATCCATCCACCACTGTGTCCCTGAGCAAGACACTTAACCCCTAGTTGCTCCAGAGGCGTGCGACCTCTGACATGGTCGTCTGCAATTGTAAGTCGCTTTGGATAAAAGCGTCAGCTAAATGGATAATTGTAATGTAAAACCTGAGACAACCTGTAACATAAATGTTTAAGAAATGCAGCCACAGTTAACTGACTACTGAACTACGTATAATTGATAATACACAGCCTGCCACAGAAACAATAAATGACTTATCAACAAGCAGCAGTGTATTGATGAACATGAATATTACAGAATTGATGTACATGTGATTCCGACACCATGGGTATTAATCTGCTGCTGTAACAGCCTCTTCTGGTTCTACGTTTTCCACCACATGTTGATCCCATTCAGACAACAGAAGAACAGTGAGGTCTAACAGTGATGTACGGTGATCAGGACTGGCTCACAGTCGGTTTTCTAGTTCATCCCAAAGGTGTTTGGAGTTGAGGACAGGGTTCTGTGCAGGCCAGTCAAGTGTTTCCACACCAAACTGGAACAAACATTTCTTTATGGAGCTGTTTATGCACCTTTAAGCATACATGATCCAAAGTCACAATCCAAAAATGAAAATTCAAATGAGACCCTAACCTTCCTCACATTAATACATGAAACTAATACATGAAAACTTGTATTTCCATTTTATAAATTTGGATGGAAATTTGACTATTGTCTTGTTAAAATAGGAAAGGATCTCCTCTAAACTTTGTAACAAAGTTGAAAGCACACTATCGTCTACAATATCACTATATGATGTAGCATTACAATTTCCCTTTATTGGAATGGGCCTAGCTCATGGCCCCAGACAAAATATTTAGAGAGGTGTCCACATATTTTTGGCCACATAGTTAATTACTGACGCACATAAGCTCAGAGCCAGAGACTCCAAATAGTTGAATTTCAACTCTAAACTAGAGTCTTTGCTGGAGTACATCCTGGCTTCTCAGGGTAGAGAGTGCACTCTCTAAAGAAAGAGAGAGAGAGACAGCAAAGGTTAGACTCAACGGTAGGTGCTGAATGATTACCATGTTCTCCCCTGTTCGTGTGTGACGTAAACGTAAAGAGGGAGACGCTGAGAGAAGACCTGAAAGTGTGGGAAAGAAGAGTCAGCCTGTCTGTTTTTGGATCTCTTTACGCGTGTGAGTGTGTGTGAGAGAGAGAAAGGGTGTCTTGATTCATTGTCAGTGTTACAGTCATGCAATGCACTCTGTGTGTGCTAATGTACCTTGGTGTTGCAGTGGAGCCCCCTCCCCTCTTTTTTTCCCCTTTATTGCTCGCTGTTACATAACAGGCTCTACTGCAGAGGAAGAGCACTGCAGAGGGTTCCCGAAACACACACACACATAATACAGTAATTTTCTGGAGACCTATCTAACCTTAACCATAAACATTTCTTGCTTAAACTTACCCCTACACTTAACCTCACCCTAACCTTGAAGCAAGTCTTTATCCTAAAATTTATTGACGTTATTGAGACGTGCATTTTGTCCCCAACGTCAATGCCAGTCGCCACAGTGTGACCGTGTAAACAGATTTATGTCCCCACAACATGAGTTATGTCTGCCCCCACAGACACACACATTAACTTTCACTCAGTAAGAGGTAAACATTTTAAATTTGTAGCTGTTAACATTTTAAATGTTTATTTGCGTGATAAGCTCCTTTTCTTTAATCAAGCAAGGAATTCAAATAAAGTTTATCTTTATTTACTGCTTAGGTCTTATTTTCATATTTTTGTCATCATTTGCTGTTTTTTATGGTAACATTTAACTCTCTAGTTTCATTGCATAAACACAGCAACAGCCATTGACAAGCCATTTTACTACAGGGAGATTGGACACCAACTTAAACATTAAGTCTCCTTGTCACATCCACCCCTTACAGTAGGGAGTTAAAACCTGCTCTAATGGAAATTTCTGTAAAGATTTTCCCTGTCTATTTGCCATGTCCTGGTATGTTGTGTCTAAAATTGACCCCTGGAGAATAAAATGTCAATATAGTCAAAATAAGAATATCGGGGTTGATGATACACACAAAATGCTCAACCATTGATTCCTCAATCAGAGTTGCATCTTCTAGCTCCAGGGACTAGCTCCGCTTTCAAAATAAACAGGTCTAATACATGTGAGCCTGATTTAATTTAGTCCTTTGTGAGGAAATATGTTGAGTGCTGTCGGCCAAATGTATATATATCTTGGTTTATTGCTCCTCGTGTGGGCAGCAGGGATCCTAATGGACTGTTCAATCACTCTGCATGACTGCAAGGGAGGGGGTGAGGACAGGGGTTTAACAGAGGAGATGGTTGGGGAGTGTGCAGAGAATAATAAACATGAGGATACAACGAGATTTCATTTTCCATTTGAACCTGTGGATGAAAGAACCACAGAGGAGTGGGGAAGCGCTGAGAGATGAAGAGTTTTCAGTCCGCCTCTTCCTCTTTCTTCTGCGTACAGAATGAAGTATCATTTCTTTTGAAAGGTGGGTTGAGCGCGAGAGAGGAATGTCATTTCATGGCGCACAACATCACTACAATGCTGACTCATTGTAATCCAGTGTGAGCAACAGTTCAATATCTAAAATGTCCAGAACCCAGGAGTAGCTGCAGAAGGTAAAGTTTCTTTCATTTGCCACAATGAAAACAGTATGGGGTTGGTTGTTGTTATGTTGTATGCTTTGGCAATATTGTTTCACAGTCATGCCAATAAAGCTAATTGAACTGAATTGAATTGACAGGAGACTTTATAACATCATGATACTTTCAAAGAGATCAATGGCGGCCTTCATGAAACGTGCATGTTCATCCACACTACAAAAATCAATGGCCCCACAGCTAAATTGTGTTGAGCGACGTAGCTCTATGGCAGCTGGTAAGTAGATCTACAACTTTGGTCCAGACTGAAATGTCTGTAGTAGCAGTATTAGTTTTTTCTGTTTCAGCAGTTCTCCATATGTTCGTTCTACCTCCTCGGTTTTTTTCTACCTGCCTTACCTACCCGAGTTCTTCTTCTCAAAGACTGTTTGTTTTGTGTTTTCCTAATACTAAAAAAACTGAGAGTAGCAGGCTCCTTTGTTTGTCATTCTGCTTGGCAGGTAAATTAAAACTGAAGACTAAAAATTTCAGAACACAATAACAAACACTATTACAGTCTAATGCAGGCCTGTGTAACACCCACGTCTTTGGGGATTTTTCACATTGGTGGAGATTTGTGGAGACATATTCCACCATTACAGTGTTGACTGAAATATCTACACAGCTATATATAAGATAAGATAAGAAATGTTTATTGTCCCAGAAGGGAAATTTGTTTTGGACCTGAAGTAAACATTTCTCAAGACATATTCTCATGCAACATAACACATGCTCTCATATACATTTGACTGGTACCTATATAGTAAGCACATTAACTCCTTCCTCCAATGGCAGTTTTTGATTGAACAACCCTGTCAGCTACATTGCCCACAAATTTAGCACAACCCTTGCACAATGAGATTTTGCACACCCCTAGTAGCCTATATGTAATAGCCAGCTATTGGATGGATTGCCATGAATTTTTGCACAGATATCTACGGTGTCCAAAGGATAAATCCTCATAACTTTAGTGATCTTCTCACTTTTCATCTAGCACCATCATCAGGTCCAAAATTTGGATTTGTCCAAAACTTTGGTTTGCAAAATATTTCCCTCAGCCTCAGTTGTACTTCAGTCCAGAGCTAATTAACAAGCCGCATGGTAACGAGCTAAATTAGATGGTGTAAACAATCTACCTGTTTACATCAGTTCATTATTTCATATTATAGGGAAGTGATGTTAGCATTTCCCTGAAGTCAGTTCACAGACTACAGGGTTGGCAGAGACTTGCTTATGAGGGTTTATGATGCTACACATGGTTAAAGAAAATGTTTGTTACCTTGATCTGTGCTGCGTCGACTGAACTCTTTGGAGGCCACAGGTTCAGATGTAGTGGTACCAGGTGGTGTAAGTTTTGTGTCCATTATCTCATAGGCTGGGTGTTTGCACAGTGAACAGATGACTGTTACTGACTCTCATTACTCATGGACATTATAAAGCTGTGTGTGTAGCGTGTGTGTGTCCGTTAATTCAATAGGTGCAGGTAAGATGCATTGGCAACTTCTGTGTGTGTGTGGGAGGCATCCCCTTCATAAAGGTTGCTGTCGTAATGGCTCTGTTACCGTGGCGACCCATGCCTTGTTGACCAGATTCAACGCATTATGATAAAAGGTGCACCGAGTTGCCATGGCAACAATCTGCGTAGGCGTTAAGCATAAGTAGAGAGACGGGACCCCTGTGACTCTGTGTGTTGATATCTGTGTGCACATCTCTTTGTTTACAGCCTGAGTGTGTGTGTGCAGACTGGCGCTCTTGACCTGAAACTTAAGGAGATTTTATTAATGTCTAATTTCTTTCTCCTTTTTCTTTCTTGGGAAACACTTGATAACTTGCTGTGTGTCACTCTTTTAACCTTTATTCCTTGGGGGAAATTTAACAGAGTGAGGATTCATTTCCGACAGTTACTCACGTTCACACCTGGGAGCTGCCCAGTTTAACAGTCTGTTGGGCTTTGAGCTGCTCACATGGAGCAGCTTTGTGTCTTGTTCATTCAGAAGTTCAGTTGACAAAACGAGGTCCTTGTTTTCTTTCTAGACCCAAATTTGAATCAGTCCCGAGGGTACACCTGGAACTGTGAGGAAACCCCACTGTTAGCTGAACAATTAACTTATAGCATGTTACTGAGAAGCAAGCAGAAAGAAAATTCTTTTTTAAATTTTTTTTTTTACAGTTGGATGTACCTGTGTTTGCAAATTACAGTGTAGCTTAGGTGTGGATAATATATATGAAACTAAATGAAAAGGGCCCTAAGATGACTTCTGTTATGATTTGACGCTATATAAATAAAATTGAATTGAAGAGTTTTAGGCAGGTCTTGAACCTGGGTGGATGACATTTTAAGGTTTTAATTTCCACTCCTGTTACTCACTGAACTGGCAGTAAATGTTTCTATTAAACTTGTTGCATATAATACACATCTGAAAAGAAATTAACTGTTTGCTTAAGGGGGGGTCTAAGCCTGAGAAGGGCATGGGAACCCGGTTCCCTGGGAACCCTATTGTAATTGTTAGGGTTGTTATTATTATTCTTCTGTAAGTACAAGTGATACTGCGGCCTAGACGGTAAGTGCTACAGCCGCGACACTCATAGGGTAGGTTCAGGTCACTGCGATGACCTCAGGCACAAAAATTTGCACACTTCTAACTCTAGGGGGCGCTAAATGCAAGGTCATTTTGTTTGGGCTTGGAACTCCCACATACGAAGGCAAATTTCAAAAACTTTATATCCACGCATTCGGGGAATCGAGCTGAATATCATTGTATAGCCACGGCAATTTCCGCCTCGACTTTTTTTTTGCTACATCACGATAAGCGAAAAGCCTATTTTAAATAACTCCACCAAAGTGGCAAGTCCGATCGGCACAAAACTTGACCATCTCTGGATGAAGCTAATGAAAGGTTGTTCAGGAAATTTTGATCCATAAAAAAATGTGTGAATCATATCATGATCGTTTATGCCAAAAAGAAAAAACAGGATGTGATGTTGTATTAGGTTTGGGAAGTCACTCACTGGGGACCTTATGTGGCATGCCTTCCTGAGGGTCTGTGTGAAATTTGGTGTCAATCTGCCTGTAGGTGGCGCTGTTAGTCATATCACATGACACTCCCATACACATACATTCGTTTTACATCTCTGTAACCACAGGTCCCTTTAACATGAAACTCTGATGTTTATTCAGCACATGACCTCGACGCCATACGCGACATTTGATACAATTCGGACATTAGATGGCGCCATTACTGCAAACTGAACATTGCAGGCAAACGTCATTCAAATACATATATTTTGGCATTACCCAAAGAATCTCGTTCAACACTCAGAAGGCCCACAACCTCGGCTCCCTCGTCACCCGCGGGCGCCCGGGTCGGCCCACGCAGCCCCTGCGGTGCATGGTGTGGCGCAGGTGGCGCTGGGAGGCTTTAAACCCTGTTTACAACTGCTTGGATTTCTAGTTCCTAGACATTTAAAATTCATTTTTAAAATATTTGTTTAGATAAACAGAATAAATTGCCAAAAATAATGTTGTATTGCGTTGACCTGGGTCCTGTCTGTGAGTACACAGTAGGTACTGTTATCAATAGCCAGGAGGAATGGCCCAAACTACCAAAATATGACGGGCATAGTGTTTATAAAAACACATAAAAGTATAATATATTACTCATTCTACTGTTTTATAAACATGTTTGTAACTTGTACCTACGGGCGTCACAATGTTCCCCATGTGTAAATATGCTGTTTCATGTGCAGGCCTCAGAATTAAATTATTTAAATAGCTCAGTTCTATTTCCAAGATATTTCCTCCAGAAATAACTTCTATTCCTCCGCATCAGAGTTTGTGTCTGTGCTCTGTATAGTGTTCATGTGTGTTTGTATGTGTGTGCTCCCTCAAACCGAAACTTAATGGTACAGATAAGTTGGGTTTGTGAGAGGGATTGAAATTCGGGTCAGGCCCGGCCTGGCTGTGGTTATGTAATAATAACAGTATCCTGACATTTTGCTGTGTTTGGAAACATCTTCTGCTCTGTTGTCAACAGGGAGTTAGTTACCCCTGTTCTGCCTGCTGGAATAGATTTGCTACCACAGCATCTTTGTGGATGTAAAACAGAGACACACAAATTCACCAGTATACACCGACAGGCTCATAATCAGGTTTGTTCATTCATTACGCACAATTGTTGTTCTGTATGTGATTAAATCCTGTTTTCATGCTGTGTCATGCATAGAATGGGTTTGTCATTACATAACAGAACTAATGTGAAGTGAAAGACGGATAAATAAAGAAAAACAGTCATTCTGTAATTTACAGTGTTGCATTTTAATATTATCTTGACTACGATCTTTCTACAATACTTACCATGGATAAAGCATTTAGATCCTTTACTTAAGTAGTAGTACCACAGTGGAAAAAACCTCCCACTGCATTGAAAATGTTCCTTAAGTCAAAGTATGCAAGTATAAACAGGAAAATGTACTCAAAGTATTAAAAGTAAATGTGCTTAATGCAGAAAAATATCCCCTGTGACTGTTATACTATTATTATTTAGAGTATTATTACTCATGTATTCATATAAAAGCAGGATTTTACTGCTGTAGTTGTTGAGGTGGAGCTCATCTTTATATATTTTGCATCAGACTGCAATTAATAAATACTCTTATTATCAATTCATCTACTGCTTTCTCCAATAATTGATTGATAGGTTGAAAATATACACACATAGGGTGAAAAGAGGAGCTGCAGCAATGTTTAATATGACAAAAAAAAGATGTTTTTTGAAAATTAAGCCATGTAAACCTGTTCTGGAACAACCTCTAAATGGGATTTTGAAACTGAAACTGAGCATAATACCACCTATTAAAAAAAACATCATATTCTCTTCATATGTTTTGTGTGTAAAAAGCTGAATTTGTAAAGTAACTAAGTAAAAAGCACAGCATTTACCTCTGAGATGTATGACTAGAAGTAGAAAATGGCATGAAAAGAAAGTATAGTACTTGAGTACATGTGCAGCTTGTGAAGCACCATGATAGAAACATTAAATCTAAAAATAACAAGATATGCAGATCCGTGTGTCAGGAACATGCCAGCATAACTCTTTTCACATATACAATGTTTAAACAAGTCGAAACTTTTATATAAAAGCTTTTTTAGATTGAATATGTATTTTTAAAATATGTTATATAAAATCCTTTAAGCAAAATAAATGAAACAGATGTATTTTATTTTATATCTTATACATGATATGCACTAGATGTAGAAGAATAAACACAGAAAAAAAGGATTTAAAGGAGAAGTTTACCTGCTTTTCTTTATGTAGACTATACAAATACATCTTACTCTACGTTTAAGAACTGCCTCGGACCAGACAGACACTGAGAACCCAAAGATATATTAAACTATGTTTAATATATTGTACTTTAGTACACTACAGAAAGGATGACTCAGAAGCGAACAAATGTTTATCTTCATCAAATTAACATTGAAAATAATCGTAAACTTCAATTACAGTACCATAAATGCTTGTGTAAGAACAAAAAAAAGACAACATAGTGCCAGGGAAATAAATTTTAAACATTACATGAACCAAGATAAGATGGGACATTCAGTACAAATAGATTAGTCTTTAAAGAGGTGATTTAAATTAATAATGCTTATATTATTAAAATATTTTGCTTGTTTTTAAATATATAGCGCAACCTCAGAATTGCAACATAGCTGTAAAATAAGTTTTCCACCTCTCTATTTCATTTTATATGGAATTATATTGAATAGTGTTGATTTAAGAAGACTTGTTAAAAATGTATTGTATTGTTTTCAAATTGAAATATCACTACTGTACAGTGTGACCATTTGAATGTTTTTCCACAGTCTTGGACATCATATAAATTTTTTTCATTCATGCAATGAAAAATTAAGTGAAAATTCTTTTATAATATAATTTGTTTCACAACTCCATTTATTTCATACAAAGTGAAGGATGAACAAGATATGGAAATATTTGAAATAAAAAGAGGCTTTTTAATACATTGTTGATAACTATATTGATTTTCTGATTTGTTTTACCACATGGTGCTGGGTTTGTTCAGAGATCATCTTTATTAAATATAAAACATGACATTTACAATAACAAGATTTAAAATTAAAATATGGCTTCTATATATTTTATTATTATTATTATTATTATTATTATTATTATTATTAAATACATTTTCCCCCTGTCTTTTATGGGGCAGGGGTCATTAGAAAATAATTGGGAGAGACGTGGGTGGGCGCTAAGTGACGTAAGCAACAGGTTGGTTGGAGCCCCTCACTGCCGCCTCGTGCCTGCAGTTCTCCTCCTCTCCTCATTTCGACGAAGCGCGTGCTGGTACTGTACGTCCCCGGCGTGTCCTCGCTCTCACAGGCAGTAACAACACGGAGCTGGAGAGGAGGCTGCACTGCTGCACGAGACTGCTGCAGCATACAGCTCGTGCTTCAGTACGCATTTTAAAAAGCTGAACTCAAAAAATAATAAATAATATAATTTAAAAGACGGAATAAACGGACAGTCGAGCTGCAAACAAGCCTCCTTTGGGTAAGAAAATGGTCATTTATTTCTCTAATCATTGGGAGCACTTGAACGACCTTTAAATAGCATTTTGTATCAGTGATTGTTGTATGAACTAAATAACATTGTCGGTTTTAATGGGATGTTAAATCAAAGACAGCAGCTGCGTCTCAGTTTCATGGAGCCACTTCAGGTTAGAGCCAGCTGAACGATATTGCGCTGATTAATGCCGGTACAGAATCTGTTTTCTTCTGATGGGTAACCCTTTGTAGTTTCATTTAAAGACATTTTTCTCATTAAGTATTTTCAAGATCAGGTGTTATCAATATCTCTTTAGGTGTTTGTTTTTACCTCTGGATTTAAGTAGCTGTCAGTCGAGGTGTTTTTCTTCAAAGTACTACTATGAAGTATGTTTTATATTACAAATTGTAGTGCCTTGTCCTATAGTTTGCCAGAATACAGTAACTGACAATTTTATTGCCCTTTTTATTTCTACAGTGCCAAAACATGCAGTATATTTCTTTATTAGGTTTTCAAGCAATTTCTGTTTTATTATGACTGCCCGCTGGTCACAGAGAGCATGTTTAGTCTTTCTCTCCCTACCACAGAGGCTGCAGCAGAGTCTCAGCAGCTGATGTAGTTAGTCTCATATTGTTAATTGTTGTCAGTGTTGAGCTCAAATGGCATTTCTTCTGCAGATGGTTGACTTCGTGACATCGTTGTGATTGATTGCGTTTGTTGCTGCGGCTGTTTAACCGGTGACTGAATGGTGAATCACGTTTTTTTATTACATAAATCAATACAAATCAATACACTACACACTGACAGAATCTCTGTCTAGGTTGAAGATGGCCAGTTATCCTGTAAGAATTATTAGTGGCAGGGCATCAGATTCACATTTATGGGTTTATTGGCCAGCCAAGGTCAGTTAGACCTACAGCTGTGTGAGGAATAATGGATGTGAAAGGGGGATTACAAGTTATGCTCCTGTTTTTATCACCACCATGGGGAGCAGAGATCAAGGGAAATCTCTGAGTTGTCCCAGCTTGTCATCAGGACAGATGCTCACAGTAATGCTGTATGTGACGTCTATGTGAGACCGTTTGTTTAGCCACAGCAATTTAATCCCACTGACAAACTGATAATACATCACTGGACTTAATCAGTTGCTTAGTGTGGCCTCTAAAGTCAGGGTTTTGCAGGAAAGACATTTCTCCTGACATGATGTTCGGTGAATTGACTCCTCACTATAAAACTGTGTTCAAGTGGAGGTGAATATTAAAGAAATAGCTGTTCAGAAAGGTACCGTTTTGAAAGCATTACAGACAGAAATGTGGAGAGGCTCAGACAACAATCTGTGCTGCATTCACTCAGGATACAAAAGGAGAAGTAAGGGAAGTGACCGTCTGACACACTGCTTCTCTCATAGCCCACATAGTTGACGACTACCACTACTTGGATCTGCTTTGACTGACCGCAAGATCAAGTGGGGACTTTTGCTATATGCCACAAATTTGGCAGTTTCTGTTGTTGTCTACTGAAATGCTGCTACTGTTCTTCTCTCTGGTAAAATTCGCCCAAGGCCAGGAACACTGTTAGTTGTGCAGGGCTAATATGTACCTATAGGATAAGATACACATTTTGTATGTTACCTGCCAGTGAAATTCACACCTGTAAGTGACATGCTGTTATGTGTGACATGCCAGTCGAACAGCAGCAGCATACCTCTCTCCATAGGACAAACACAAGATTGTCACAACATCGAAATGCCCGTCGAGAGTGTTATCTGCCGGGAAAGAGGCATGCTGTTTGTAAGTGGCACAAAGCAGTGACATATCAGCAGTGTTACATCTTCATATGTCAGGGGGAAGTGGTAAGTGAAGGGTTTTCAAGTGGCAGATGCTAGTAGAATGACAGAAGCATGCGCATTCTCAGCAGTGACATGCCACTAAAACAGAGCAGCACACCATCACCCTTTTTGATTTTAATGTCTGCCTAAGCAACATGAAATGACACATGATGAAGAAGAACTTTGGTAAAGAAACGAGTCAAACCGAACAACCATCTTGAAGGGGCACGAAGATGACATTTAAACCATTACCAGGTAAAATCACAGGATTCCGGTGTCTGAAATATTTCAGTAGTTATTCGTCTTGAGTTTGCAACCTAGTCTGGCTCGTGATCCTGTTGAGTCCTAAAATTCTTATGGTTTTAAAGTGTAACAGAAGCCAGCATGGCTGTGCAGTGAGTAAACCTCACTCTCTGACACCTTAAGAGATGCAGTGGCGACCGATGCTAGGGTTTTAGCGTCCTCGCTAGCACGTCCGCGTCCCGTAACCGAGGTCACCGCTTTGGGTCAGGACTGTGAAGTACAACTCAGGGGGACTGTTACACCAGGTTTTATGTTACTGTTCATTTTTACATCCATTAGCCACAAAGTTGATGTTCCACTTGTAAGCTATCAATAAGGAATGATGCCATTGTGTGTTTGCAATTAGAGTTTAATGAAACAGCTAGACACAAACACACTGAGCTGTACCGTTCTGGAGCCGCACACCTGGAGCAGACGTAACATGTAAACACAGACAGCAGGGAGGCAGAGAGCGTCATGTCTAAAGCCCTGCAGAACAGCCGTCTGACACTAGATCTCTTCACAACTTGTCAGAGATAGTAGTGTTTGCTTTCCACTGAGGCTCCCTGTGTTTCTGATGACGACAGTGTTATTCCATCATTTCACGGTACGGCACAGCAGACAGTGGTGTCCAGGGATGCTTTAGTTTCCTCTTTTTAAAGACGCAATGAGTAGCCTTATGCAAATGCAGACAAAAGAAGCACCCTTGCTATCAAAAACAGAAGCAAAAATGCGAAAGTTAAGCTATTAATCATATGAATGTACAGTATCTGTTAAAGTATGCTCAGAAACTTAAACTTGAACTTTAAGTGTGAGTCATATGAGCTTTTTAAAAAGTCCTGAGATTATTTTCATTTGCACCTGTCATCTGTGCTCGCCACTATAGAGCTGCACCTGAATAAAACATTTCCACTCACTGGCTCACCTGCCTGGGCTGATGCTTCTGCGCACATGACACAGTAAAAGCAACAACGACATGGGGTTTGAATCGGGGGCTCCTCAGGTGTCCTTTGGAATCATCAGCGTTTAGGTGAATCCTTTGTCTCTTGAATCTTTTTTTTAAATTCTCTTTTCTAAAATCACGTGTACAAAAATTATTTGGAAACCCAGCTTTGTTGTCTTAAAACTAAAAATATTTGCACTTTGAAATAAGCAACATTCATTCTGTGTTGTTTGGGGCCACAGTTTTGGTTTTGTTGTCTGTTAGTTTTATATGGTTACGGCAGACATGGAATATTAATTGTGAAGTGCAGCAGTGACTTTAGACTGTGTGCATAATGACTGTAAATGCAGCTAATGATGAACTGCCTGTATTAGTGTTAATGCTGTCTCTGTGTTTATTGCTTTAGGAAATATAGCAATAACCATAATGATACACAGTCAAAGAGAAATGTTGGCGTCAGTTGGTTGTGTGTTTCACGTGTGCAGCACAGCGGCTTGAGTTGATTGTCTTCCCTGAAGGCACTGCATATTTCCCAGCATGTCTGGGGAATCAAATCGACCGCTTTCCAGGCTCAATCAACGCTCTGGCCTTTCAGCTGACACGTGTACAAAGGTTTAGTAGTAAGTGTTGTTTTACTGTGTTGTTTTTCCCAGAAGACAGTTAGTGAGGCAGATTTTGAGTTGGAATATTAGTTCTCAGAACTCCCTTATGCATTATTTTTATAAGGTTCTTACTAAACCGGATTTTAATTTACTCTACAAGTTAATTAAGTAGGTTTTATTACTGTAAATTAATATTCCCACAGGCTGACAGGGATCCCAGTCTAGCAGTAAAAAGCAATTAAATCATCCTCTGATATGGGTTATTTCCTTTGCACTGAGGCTGTGATGATGACAACATGTAACGAGCGGTTTAATGAATAAATTAATATATGTTGGTTGGCTTGTCATTAATCTGCCATGACTGTTCAACATCATTGTTGATACAAACTTCTTTTTAACGGCTGTATATGTTTGTGTCTCTCTGCTGTCTTGTTTGTGTTCAGACAGTGAAAATCTGATGCCAGAAAGCTGTTTACTGAGAAATTCTGACTGGACT
>JAPMOB010197178.1:0-10002 GCA_029875015.1 Lepomis gibbosus
GCTCACACACACAGCATGTCCGGCTTATTATCTTAAACTGGTAGCAAATTAATGCTAAACCAAGATTACTTCCAAGGTCCATTAACATTTTCATACTACATTATTTTGTGGGGTTAAAGTAAAGGTACCTGTAAAGGTTGGTCGCAGCACACAGGCTTTAATGGGCCACCTCTGCTCAACCTCTCCACCTTTTTTGGTTTGAGTCTGGCACTGCCAAGAACCAGGCAATGAACCTTTCATAATGCAATTTAAAATGTATCTAAGTTTTTATTACAACATTCCCTTTACCGGACTGTAGATTTTATCCCCTATCACTTACATTGTACAGGAGGGACATTGCGGCCAATGTGGACTGGAGAAACTCATTCAATTACAGGAAAAACTCTTTAAGCAAATGAGTATTGTAAGATAGACCTCAACAAATGTAAACATGTCATTTTAATTTGAGTGGTAAATGTTTTAGTGTTCACTGGGTTTATTCCTAATATAACTCGTCTTCATTTTGTCTGTCTCATTCCTGCAGAGCAAAGCCAGGAGGTACCCATGCCGCCAGCAGCGGTTCCCAGAAGACAGGGGCTGCTCCAGAACCAGAGGACCTGATAGCCCCTGGGACACCCATTCAGTTTGACATCATGCTGCCAGCCTCTGAGTTTCAGGACCAGAACAGGGCTGGGGGGAGGTGAGGCAACAGCTGGGGCTAGAAGTTTGTGTGGGTGCATGGCTGTTAGAGACAGACAGGAACAAGGTACTGGTGGGTGATGATCCTAATTTCCTGAACGTTGGCCTCATAGTGGTTGTTATATCATTTCCAGGAATCTGAATGCTTCATAATGGCTCAGTGTAGGGGTTTAATTGTTTTTTTTTGCTGGCGTATGTGCTCCCTTCCTGACAGACGCACAAATCCATTTGGAGAAACGGACGATGAATGTTCAACAGAAAGTGACGGTAACCATTTTCCTCTTCCAAGTGCAACTTAATGTTCCACTTGCTCTCTGTCAAGGACTTTTTGACTTAAGCTCAACCTCATTGTGTGCATGATTGTGTACCTTAAGTTTACAATTTCTTTTATTCACTCTCCTTGAGTGTTTATGCTGCGGATATGTTTGTGTGTGGGTGATGTTTGTATTTTTTCGCAGACTCCCTCCTGCAGCAGGTATTCGCCGTGCGCTTTCTGGGGTCAATGGCAGTGCGCTGTGGCAACAATCAGGAGGTGATCTATGAGGCCATGAGGCAGGTGCTGGCTGCCCGAGCTATCCACAACATATTCAGGACTACAGAGTCCCACCTCATGGTCACCAGCAGTAGCCTCAGGTAGAATTTATGAACTGTTATATGAATACCACCTCTTTGGACAGACAAAGACTACTGATTGGACCTCAGAATATAAAATGGTGATGCATTCAGAAATTTCCCAGCAATACAGAAATTTTAATTAATTAGAAATAAATTTAATTTTGATTCAAATCTGTCTTGTGATTAAATTACATGAAAACTTAGTGATGTTCTTAAAATCCTGTAGCCTTCGACACTGAGCAACACAGCAGAATGCAGAGTGTATTGTATGTTGCACATTGTAAAGCCCCCTGCAGCAAATTTGTGATTTCACTACCTGAAGACAAAGAGAAAAGACAATGGAGCAAGAACCTTCTGGAGCCTTACCAAGTATAAATATTTGCGACAAAGTCTTTTGTACGCCACTCAGATTATCCTACAAAAACATGTGATGTTGAGCTGTTGTATAACCCATTATTGATTTTCACATTTGTAAGACACTTCACCTTGTACAAGTATTGCTATTTGAAAAAGAAACAAGAGCTCGCTAACAAAAGCTGACAAGTCTAAAGCCAAGGCTGAAGTATTACTGCTGCGTTTTCATATTCTTTTGAAAGTCTGTTTTGTCTTCACAATAGGTTGATTGACCCACAGACTCAAGTTACAAGAATAAGCGTAAGTATGATCGATCCAGTATCTCCTCAAGAACCTTTTTTTGTCTTTTATTAGGCGGTTAAGAGGTCCAGTCATGTAATTCAGCTTCCATCACATTTATTTTAATTTTTATTCTCTCCACATCAACTCTTTCAACATTCCTTATTTCTCAGTTCCAGCTTGAAGAGGTGTGTCAGTTTGCAGCCCACCAGGAGAACGGGCGGCTGATGGGATTCGTGGTTGAGGGCAGAGACTGGAGTGATGGAGATGAGGAAGGAGAGCCCTCATTTTGCGCCTTCGTCTTTGAGAGCAACACGGAGGGCGAAAAGGTTGATAGACCTAACAAGATTTTTTTCAAGTAGGAGAAACATGTTAACTGATGCACAAATGTATATTGAAGTTTTTCCTTTTGTCTTTATTCACAGATATGTTACACCATTAGCTTGGCGAAGGACATTACAGAAGCCAAGAAGGTAGGAAGGTCACAAAAACAAAGAAAACAGTTATTGCTTTTAAAGTCAAAATAATTGTATTTTTTTTTCAATAAAGTTGTTGATTGTTGAAAGGCATAAACAAAAGGACAAAGTATAACACAAATAAATTAGCTGTTTTTAGTGGCAAGGAAAAGTGATAATCCCCCTTTCATGGTAATGTTTCCCCTTAAAAGAGAAACTGATTACATTTTCTGTTAAGACACTACAGTATTACTGTCGTTGATGCCACTTTATTCGAATCAGACCTTTATCTTTGTATACTGTGCCTTTTTAAAGAAATGCAATCTTTAGGACTTAGTTCATAAGCCCACATACTCCCCTGTAAAACTCATCTTTTCAAACTTGCTTTCACCTAGAAACTTAAATATATACTATATTTTACCAAATGCACAGCATTGTTTTTTATTTACTGTTAATTTTTTTTTGTTAATTTTATTTGGCTCCTTCCAAGTCATTTAAAAGTCTTGCACATCTTTAATGTGCATTTTTCGTATTTTGTGAAGCTAAAATTTTTTAGGTTTTATAGTTTCACAACACTGAATCCCCGTAGCTTTTTCAGTAGCTGAACAACAGAAAGAGACTCAAATTATAGATATAACTGAAGATAAATAGGAACACAACCACTAGAGGGAGTTGGTCAACATTTTACCTGCTATAGTCCTAACAATTAAAGGTGACAATGTAGGTATATTTCAAACACAAAAATAATTATAATAATAATTTTAAAAAATATAATAATAAATAAGGTCTTACTCAGCCGCTGTTTTTTGTTTTTTAACAAGGACCCAGAGGCACTGGCCCAGCTGATGAAAAACATGCCTCTAACCAACGATGGCAAATTCCTGCTGCTGGAGCCTGAGACGGGAGACACAACCAACGGAGCAGGACAAGAAGACCTGGAGTCTGAGGCTTAGTCCCAGTTAGGACCACCCCCACACACACACATGCAAAAAACAACAACAACCAGGGCTACGGTCTGGGTTTTTTTTTTCCCCAAGAGGAGGTTTTCCCTGGATGAAGGTGTTTTTGTGACCCCCTAGCTCTAACTGTGTTTCTGTAACACCCATAATAGTCCATTTACCCTGTGTTACTACATACATACACAAGTTTTTTACACCACAGTGGGTGGTGCTTACGACAAAAGGGACAGTACAAAGGTATTTACTGTGTTTTATTGTCTTCTAATATCCCCAGCTATCTAACAGAAGGTGGTGAATAATTTGCTTCAGTTTAGGTTTACATTGATTTCTAGGTTTACAAAGTTTGAAGTCTGTTTGGAGAGTTTAATCCTTTACATTGTTTTACAGTTTAACTTGTATGTAAGGCTCCTATGCAACTACTTTGCCATTTATTTCTTGTTTATTCCTGTACAAAAAAGTAATTGCACAAGGTTGAGATATTTTTTAATAACACTTGATGGCTACAGAATGCACTAATTGAGGAATTTGAAGGATCTTAGACAGTTAGGACAATGATCTAAAATAGCTTAAAATAATGTCCATTCCTGCTGCATTGCTCGTTATTATTGGTATTCTCTGTGAGCATGTGTCTTGAAGCAGTGGACACAATTGGTTGACTAAATGTTTTTGTTCTTTCTGCACTCTTGCCACTACAAGGTTACACAGACATGGCATCCCAAATATCTTAAGCATTCCCACTAAACTGAATTGTGTCATATTTTACATTATTCTTTACTACCTGTATGAAAACATTTCTTAAGATGATCTGTATGCGAGGTCCTCCTTGAGCAGGCTGAATATTCTTTTACGCTCAGTTTCTTGAAAGCCTATGTAAATATGTCCTGTCTGAGAATCTATATGATGTTTAATCAGAGTTGGCTGTATTAAAAGCTTTCAGAGCCAATATGCTAGGACTGATGGAGTGCATGATTAAATATTGGCATTCTCTCTCAGTCCCTTTGCAAAAGATTAAAACCTCTACACTGAGCAGTAATACTAAAGAAATTCAGTGAAATGTTACAGTAGTGCATTGGCAGATCACAGTGGGGTATTGTGTACTCATGAAAAGCCATCAGTTCTTTGCTTATACACAATAACAATCAGAACTGTGAACTTCTGCCTTCCCTCTGGATCCCAGTGCAGTTTAATACCATTCCAGCCCATTCGAGCTTTAACACTAGTCTAAATGGACAGTGAAAGCCCATGGTGCACTGTGTGAATGTAATATGTTTTTTACCGTGTAATACAGACGGGGTCAAAACCACTGACTTGACGTTGATCGTGAAAGTTACATTGTGTTGACCAGTGCGCTTGCTTGCTTGCTTTTTCTACTCCACATCAGAGCTCTTGGCAGAAACATAGTCTATGTTAAACAAGAATAAAGAATAATATGGATATTTTAGAACTGCCTGCTGTACTGGTGAAATAATTAGTTACAGTTGTGTGATTGCTTGTGACACTACTCATTGTAATTAAAGTAAAAAGTTTAACAAATCTGGGGAAATGCGCTTATTCACTTTTTGGAGATTTCGATAAAAAGAGTGATACCAATATGAAGCTACAGTTATCTTAGCACAAAGAGTGGAAACAACTGTCAGTTCGTACCAAAATCCATTTAACTGCACATCTAAATATCACTATTTAACACTTATTCATTTGTTTAATCTGCACAAAAAAGTGTAAACTTTTTCTTGGCTGGTTGCCTGGCAACTGGCAATCAAGAAATAGTTTGGCACAAAAGAGAAACATATTAATTGGTGCACATTAGAGGTGCTAGTACGTGGATTTTGTTACCACTTTACAGAAGCAGGCTAGCTGTTAAACCCCTTTTTCCAGTCTTTGTGCTGAGCTAACAGACTGCTGGCTGTAGCCTTACATTTAAGGAACAAATATTAGGGTGGTATCAGTCTTTAACTCTCCCTCAGAAAGTGATTAAGGGTATTTCTTTAAAGTCTATCTTTTGCTTTAAATCATAACTGTTAACCATTTTTTGTATCGGCTGGTCTTCTGATGCTAGAAAGAAAATTCTGTCCATCCAATACACTTGTACCCTCCTTCCTCTGGTGCTGGTTGAGATGCTTCAATCATACCATCAATAAAACTATAGCAGTGCATACAAAGACATTTGTTGACTGATGGTATAAGCATGAGATTTTTTCCAAGTTTGATTTAAGCAAACTGGTGCCTGTGTTCTTCCTCAAGCCTGCAGTCAAGAAACCAAATCCTCTTTCTGTATGTGGCTTCCTGCAGCCCTTTACACTTATTGCAGCTGTGCTACATAGTCTTGATATATTTGTGCTTTTTAAGTAATGCGCTGTCAAGAAAAATCTGGCCACTCAGTGTAGAAAATAAATGTCAGTAATATAGCAAGGGCTGCATTTTCTTCTGTCATTTTGGAAATGGCTGAAGTTGACAGAATCCACTTCCCATAAGGCTTTACACCTCATATGTTCTTGTTTTCTAAAGCCTTCAATAAATATAAGTATTTTTTTTTTTACTTAAGTAACTGTTTTCTTTATATCACAAAAGAACTGAGAGCAACACCAGAGATTAAAACCTTTTATTAGACAAAGCTTTTTGCTATTTACATATAACTGACATTTAATTTATACACAGCTGGATACACACCTGAGCATGGGAGACATTACAGACGGCATCAGCTTCATCTCACATACAAAATTTGGAAGCATACATTTTTAGAAGCAAAGCCATTAACCAATCAAACAGACATGTAGTTTAAATCCTACATGGCTAAAGTGGTTTGAATGTCAAATCCATGCCCTGATATAAAGAACTGGTGGGCTTTAAATTTATTTTGGAAATTGATGTATTATATATGTCAAAGTAACTGTCTTCTGTCATATAAACACAGTGGGTTCTAAAAATGTAAACACATGATACACAATGGTGCATTGGATAAGTATCAAACAAATGGCCGGTATTAGGTCAAGTACTCACACTTATGTACAACATCAACACACCAGTACACAGCTCAGGAGTCTTTGTAGTAGTTGTTGAAATTAATTCGAAGCAGGAAATCCTCTAGATGAGGTTGGTAGCCTCTGTTCACCAGCTTGGTCACCACTGATAGGAGTAAAAAGGAACAAACGTTTTAGGAAAGCGCTATACCTACAAATACAAAGTTAGCTTGACTATTTGTTAATGATGTGTTCTCCCTAGCACTTGCCTTAAAACAATACACATAAATACATTGAAACACTTTTTGCATGCTGTAATCCCTGTTCATACTGCCACTGAGAGATGCCTTACTGACATGCTTCCAATGTAAGTGATGGAGGACAAAAAAACTCCACAGTCCAAAATACATTCTTAAGTTCAGCAGAAGCTAATATGAGCAGTGTGAGTTAGAAAAATCCAGTAGGTATCTTCTAAAGTCTGTTTAGTACGAAATTCCCTCTTTCTTTTACCATCCCTTTGCCGTGGCTCAGAAAGGAAACATGATGTGGCACAAAAAGGACTGTGGATTTTGTCTCCTATGACTCACTCTGAAATGGCTTTAGGGAGCAAAGCTCTTAATAATGACTATGAACAGAAGGAAAAATTACAGCGAGCAAAAACAGTTTTAATATTTATATGAACATGTCAGTTCTGTTTTAGGATTGGCTTGAAAAAATGCCAACCTATCATTAAACACACAATTAAATTTAGGAAACACATCGGTGCGTCAAAGAAAGTATGCTGATATATCCAAAAAATGTACCCAACACTTATAATCTAGAAATCACACCAATGGAGAAGTGCTTTAACAAATACAAAAACAAAAAGTTCAAACAAAGCTAGACACTGATTCAAAATACTACAACTACTCCTATATTTCAAAACCGAAACTTTAAGCTACAGTTTTGTTTCATATGTTCTATAATTCAGCTCTTTTGTTTTTAGACTATTTTACATTATTTCTAAAGGCATTACCTCTAATCTAAGACCAGATGCTTTTTCAAAAGAAAATAGTTCTCTTTGCGCTTACATGAGCTTTTACGCTCACGCAAAGAGAACTATTCTCTCAACCATTACAATGTGGCTGGATGACTTAATCCCTTCCATTTAGGACATTTCAGCATGCTTTAAAAAAACAATTTGGCTTAGTTAAATACATTGCAGCTTGAAATTAGAAGACAATGTACACTTTATTCCTTTGTAGCATTCCATGTTATCAAACTACTCAATAAAAATGTGTGTAAAAACAAGACGGGCATCAGAAGTGCTTCACCATTTGATGATCCTTTCCCTCAGAATTTAAATGTAGGTGAACACATTAAATAAGATCCAAACCAATATCATGCCCTTACCTTTGAAAAGGAAGTGAGAATAATACTTGAAGGTATTGTATGACTGCTGCATGGCAATGAAGCTGGGGTGCACTGCCTCCCCCTGCTGGCTGTCCCAGGGCTGTGCGATCAGCTGGGCCCGAAACTTGAGGATCAGGCTGAAGATGCTGTGGATGATGTTCATGACCGGAGCCGCTTTCTCTGTCAGCAAACCCCTGGGGAGGCGAGAGAGAGAGGAGAGTGCAAAGTTTAAGAAACGTGACAAGGAACTTTGGAATGACTTTTCAGACGGGCTGAAATTATACACAGAAAAGTGTGATACTGACAACCTCTCCTAATGAGATTAAATCATTCATCAGGTTCAAAAGTTAGCCTCAGATCCAGCTGGAATTTTAATTAACTTGTGACGAGGAGGTTGAATTAATTTTCTATGAAATTATGGGTGCAGAGTGTTCCACTTTAACTTGCTGTGCCTGTACAGAGCCTGAAGAAATTACTTCACTCCCCTGAATGTTTCTCCATTTTTGTGGTGTTGCAGGCTAAAATCCTGATGGTTTAAATTCTGGCTATATTAAAGTTCACAACACTTTGCAAAACAGCTTTAACAACACGTAATTTTGAGTCCATTCATATGTGAAATATCCAGGTTCCCAAAAAGTTGTATCCAGTGGAGCTCCAACTGATTTTTTTTTTCCCCGGCACAAATGCCAAACACTTTATGGTCATTTTTCTATTGTGAACAATTTTCCATCATAATTTGCCAGGACTCAAGCTACTGCTTGCCCCCCCCCAAAACACTAATATAAAAGTTTTATCCTAAATTATGTTAAAAAGGCAAACGTGGGGAGTGACAGCCTGTAGAGGATAGCCTTCTAACTGTGGCACATGCATTTTTAAATCAACTCTGTGTACTCCGGTGAAATGGTTTGGTGTATTCAGCATGTAGTTTTACAGGCTATGCATACAGTGTTGAGTTTACAAGGTTATATGTGCCTGCTCTCACATAGGATGCACAGGCTACAAGCTTAAAACCCCATTCAAAAATGCTGAAAATATTAAAATAATAACTTAATGTCTTAAATTCAAGGGGAGACAAGGACATTTGATCTTGTTCCAAAATGTCTTCTCCTATAATACAATTAAAGAAAAATAAATAAATAAATATATATATATATATATATATATTTTGAGAACAGAGGTAACAGCAGCAATTCGTTTGCAATAAATGCTGTAATATGCACATATGTAGTTCCAGCCCTCACCTGAAGATGGCTCTGTTGAGGTAATCTGCATGAGTGCGGTGGATGGCATCCAGGTCGTTGGCAGTGGTCAGCTTGGCTGTGAACTCGCTCCAGGACACTTGCAGGATCTGGTTGGCGATGTAACCCTGTATCACCTTGACAAAATGCTGCATCTCATGTCTGTATAGCTGCAGCTGATGAAACTGCACCGAACGACCTGCACCTTTCACCAGTGCTGAGGGAAACAAAGAGTCATGATCAGTGCTGCAGGGATAGAAACACATTTGATGGGTACAGACTTTGAAATGTGAAGATCTGCTGCTTTTATGTGTCCCTTCAAAGAAAAAACACTAGATGTAGGCTCTTTCCTACTGTTTCTCAGCAAACTGAACTCACAGGAATTCATCTTAATATTGCTTTTCAAAAAAAAAAATATAAATTTACATGCAGGTACACTACAATACCGATATACCTCAGTTAACTTCTCCATGTTATTCCTGCTTGTGTTCAAAAAAATGCAGTCCTATATTAAGTAATCATCCACATTTTCTCCTGGTGATCAATAATATTAATGCTATAATCGCTGGATTTTACCCTCTAATAACTTAATACTTTGTTTTTCCCTTTTAGTGCATCCATTTATGTAGTGTGTACACAGGCTTTCACTGATCAATATTATCTGACCCACTGAACACACTGTTTTACAACAATCCCACTGGTATGAGATGTGCTTTGTATAAATAAAACAAAGGAATTGCAACATTCATCCCCATTAATATTTTATAAACAGTTCAAGCACAACAGGAAGAATCTTAGCTTTTCCTTCTCAGAGGTACAGTGGAGTCTGAGCTGGGCCTGAACCAACTGCTCCCACCTTCTCACCTGTTCTCTTGAGGTGGAACCAGACCTCACGGAGGCTCCACACCATGTGTTTGAGCTGTAGCAGGAACGAGAACAGACGGTTGTACTTGTTCATGCAGCTGTCCGTGATGATGATGTTCAATGGCCAGTCCACCTGGGAGATGACGCAAAGGGAAAGAGACAGAGGCGCCAGGGGGAGAAAAAAAAATGTGTGAAGGTGTGAGAGCAAGTG
>JAPMOB010197187.1:0-10883 GCA_029875015.1 Lepomis gibbosus
CTGCCTTTCAACACGAAGTGTCGCCCTTGTAACAGACACACATTTTCTGAACTAACCAGGGTCCCGTTTCAGAAAGCAGTCATAAACTCTGAGCTTCTCCCTGAGCTCTGAGCTGACGGAGCCTGAGGTGGGAAACTCTGAGTTTTTGCTTCCAGAACAGCTGATCAGAATAAGTTTAATCAAAGCTGAGTGTGTTGAGCCTGATTTAAGCGTGTGCGTGGGGATAAATAAAAAAGCCTCATCAATGGAGCTCCAATACTGCGATTCATCACCATGGCAACGGGTAAATAAAGGCAGAGCCTCCATTTTAAATCGGGTGAAGCTAGAAATAATGGCGCGTTCGAGACTGGTCGGAACTGGGATATTTCCCAGCTGAAACTTCCGACCTCAAAGCGTTCCAGGTGCATGGTGGTGCGTGACGCCGAAAGTGAACGAAAATCATGTCTGACCGTGACAAAGTGAGCACACAGCTGCACCCTCAGCAGCTTTAGGTGTTAATTAAAGGGATGACAGTTTAACTGCAACAACTGACATAAACAGCCCAAATGTTACTAGTTAACTGTGAACCCCTCTGGGTATATATGTTTGTAGCCCTCAAGTCAGTCAAGGTTGTAGGTTACACTTCATAATGTTTTGGCATTTTTACAAAATATGTATTATTTTAATTCAAATACATGCAAATATAAGTTTTGTTTGCCTTTTAGTTTATGGTTTATCATTTACACTGTGTGCTTCTATGGGCGCTGACATTGTTTTATGACGTTCACAAGTAGGAAATCCGACTTCAGGTGGCGTTCCAGGGTAGTTTTTCTAGTTGGAGGTCGGAAATTTCCCAGTTCTGAGTTGCCTGTAACCGCAGACAGACTGAGAAGAGAGACTGAAGATAAATCCACTTTTTAATCCCAATTATCAGCCACACAACGCTCTGCGCACCCCCTCGGTACTCGTTTTACTCAAGTTAATATTTACAGCAGGATGTTTCAAGTCTTCACACGGTTGGTTGTTTTAGAACAAATGAGATGCACAGGAAGGATCATTGCACATCTTTTCACTTCATACTTGTTTATCTGTACGTTGTTGTCCTTGACCTGAGTGCGATTCACGTACCCCGTGGACGGCTACCTGCCCCTCCAGAACCCCCCAACTGCAGACTTGGTGAAAGCTCAGAAACTCCTGGGCTACATCAAGAACGTCCTCTCCACCTCCCTCGACACACAGGTAGGAACCGTCGACTGCAGTCTTTACCGGCTTCGTGCTGCTTGTTTGATTTGTGTTTTTATAATTAATGAGCTCACATGTTTTTTATAAACTAATAATTGCTGTTTCACATTTAACAAACTGTAATTGTCTTTTTACAGAGAACAAAGTTAATTGCCTGTTTTCAATCAGTCCTTGTGTTTTGTTTTCTCCTGTGGGGATTTAACGACGCCTCTTCCTCTCTGTTTGTTCTGCTCGTGTCCTCGCTGCAGGAGGAGAGGTTGGTGGAGCTGGACTGTGCGGCCTGGAGGCTTCACGGAGAACCCACGGTCCTCGTCACTCTGGCTCACATCTTCAACCACTTCGCTCCATTAATGGTGAAACAACTTGTTTGTATTTGCGTGGTTGAGTCGGGGGGGGGGTTCAGGTGCTGGATATCGGTGGATCTTCTGGTTGTCGGGCACCAGTTTTAAAGTCACCATGTTTCTGTTTAGAAGTTTAAACTCTGGCACCATCTGGTGGTTTCAAGAAGAACGAGCCTAAATCAACATAAATCCAGGTTTATGACAGCAGCTGTGTTTAAATGAGAGATGACAGAGAAACGGTTTAAGTTCAAAACATCTGTTGGCATCTAAATGAGCTGCAGACGTGTATTAATGCTGTAAAACATTTAAAATGTCTTTAAAATAACAGGAACATAAAACAAACTCTGGTCTCTTGGTACGTTTTGCTCGGGCTTTTGGAACTTAAGTTACGTTAAAGCCTGAATAATTGTTATTATCATTGAGTTAACGTTGGGAGGAGCTTGGTGTGCTTGTTTTGTTGTCTTTAACGGAGTAAATAAGTGCAGCAGTGACGTGGCGTCTGAAGTGGCGTGTTGATGGCGTCTCTGCTTGTTGTTTTTCCCTGCAGTGTAAAGTTTACCTGGTGGAGGATGTGCTGATGAACTTCCTGTTGGGGATTCTGGAGGGAGGAGGTTCGGTGGATGAACATCCGCTCATACAGCAGCTTCTGGATCTGTTCTGGCTGCTAATGGAGGTACACACGCACGTTTGTTCTTCTGTCCCTGTGAGGAAGGACTTATGTCATTGACCTAATGCATTCTTTAACATAACCATCACAGCTACATGCACTTAACCCTTCTAACCTGAACCCTAAAAACAAGTCTTGACCCTCAAAAAGCCTGTTAAACCGTTGGACCCCAGAATTAAAGTGGAATCCAGGTTTTTGGACCTCGAGAATAAAGTAAAACAAGCCCAGACGGACACATTTTGTGTGAAACAGAAATATTTATTTCCAGCACAAACACAAATCAGCAGCTACAGCTGCTCGAATCCCTACGAGTCTCTTTGGCTCCTGTGAAATGTGGAAGAAAGTTAGTTTGTGCCTTTGGAGCCAGGGTGGGCTGCGTTTAGAGATCAGAGAACCTTTGAAAACAAAGTCTGTATGATGAAGGCGTTGGCGGTAAATGGCCGCTGCAGTCGCAGCACGATGCACTGATTTTGAGCAAGTTACTGTTGAGTTACCAGCTTGAGTTCAGCTCGTCTGTCTCTCTGCAGGACTATGAAGTGAATGAGTGTCTGAAGCAGCTGATGATGTCCCTGCTGAGGGCCTACCGCTTCTCCCCCATCATCCCCGATCTGGGCTTCCAGGTAGGACGTGTAGGCAGGTGGTCCTGGACCTGTCGGGACCCACAGACTATCAATCGGTGCTCTAAGGAAGCGTCTGCATTAAGATGTTAATGTAACAGTATTAAGTACAGCAGTTTTACTACCTGCACAGGTTTTGTCGGAAAAAGATTATTACACGAATCACACATGTATTTATTTTGTCCGGGGGTTTTTATTTTTCGGGTTTGTTTTAACATTAAAAAGGGAAACAGGATGAAAAGGTTCATGTGTGTGAAAGTAAATATGTGACTTTAATAAATAAAATGTTAATTGTAAAGAAAAGCGAGAAAATAAAGGCGATTTAAAAGTAAATTAACTGATCCAATATACTTTCTGAGAAAAAATGAACACTAGGCAGGTTCTCTTGGAATCCGGTCAGTAAAAATGCTGTATTCAATTTAATTCATTTCAAATTAGCTTTATTGGCATTAATGTGCAACAACAATATCGCCTAAGCATCATACAAACTACATCAGAACAGTCAACCCCATAACTTTTCATTAAACAAGTAATTATAAATAAGTGTAAATAATCAAAGCGTATGTGTGTTTGTGTTCAAAATAAAAATAAAAAACACATTAAAAATTAAAATAAAAGAAATAAATAAAACAGTAAGTTTGCGTGTGTGTTAAACAAATAAAAAATATTAAAAATTAAAATAAGTAAATCAATGAAACAGTAACATGTGTGTCTGTGTGTGTGTATATATTAAAATAAAAAAGAATGAAAAAAATAATACATTTAAAAAAAAGAAAGAAACCAGTATCAAAAATAAAAACAAAACAATTACTAAAATATCAAACGATCAAAATAATAATGATTTTAAAATCTGTACAATTATTTCTCAGTCTGAGGTTCCACTGGTTGTCCTCACTTCATGGCATGAGGAGACTTATTTTGCAGTAATTATGTTTGCAGGAAATGTTTGCAAAGTCTTTTTGTCTTAGTGTTTCATATTTGGGGCATGAGGTCCTGTCCTGGGTGCAGAGTCTCTCCTCCTGTGAGCGTTTATTGATCCCTGAGGGGAAGTTGTTGTGTTACAGTTGCTCACGTTAACAATCCATTAAAGAAATATAAATAATAGAAAATCTAAAAAGTAAATATACACACCTTTACATTTAAATCTAAAAGTATGGAAATATGAACAGTATTCTGCAGTATGTAATGAATAAATAGTAAGTAATAATAATGACTGAGAGATGGAAAGAACTAAAAATCCTTTAGTATTGAATGAGTATTGAATTTCTTCTTCCTGCTTCAGCCTGCATCTGCCTGTGTTTCAGATCCACTACCTGCGTCTGACCACGGCCATCCTGCATCACGAGAAGTCCAGGAAATACCTGCTGAACAACGTCTTATATCCTTCTGTTGTTTCTCCCGTGTGAAGACTTTGTGACGGAAAACTAGTCAGAGCTCCTTTTCACAGGAAGTCAAAGCTGCTCTGAAGAAACGGTTATAATCAAACGCTCGTTAGTGGTGCCTGTCAAATATTCTCCTTAACAGATGTTCACGTTCGATGTGCTGCGCTCGGTCGTGTTCTTTTACATCAAGACTCCGCTGAGAGTGAAGGAGGCGGGTCTAGAGGAGCTCATCCCGACCACCTGGTGGCCCACGCACTTTGACAAGGAGGTAAAACAAACTCTGCTCGCTCCTCAGGTGACCTGAAAACTGATCCGGCCCTGTGTTTCTTAATATAAAACAGCCTCAGTCCAGTGGAGACAGTACTATTGTACTTAATTATATTTCCTTTAATGACATTTTCTACTTCTGCACATGTTTTTATCTACGCCCTCGGTCCCGACTGAACAAAACCACTTTCAGGAGTGAAAGTGATTTTACCGAGCGTCCGAGGTTGTGCTGATGTGTATCAGAGCTGCAGGAGACGGAGGTCACATGGGAGGAGATGCTCACTGGTCACTCTCTGCTTATTAAAAGATAATGTTCATTATTTTGTGGTGGGCCTCGTGCACAATTAAGAAAAGAGAGACAGGGGAGAATACAGCTTTGAACTTGTGCAGGAATAAATGAGAAACTTTGATCTATTTGCTCCCAGCAGGTGGCAAATGCTGCCATCTGCTGGTTCTGTGGTGAATCACATTAAGCCTGTTGCAAAGAATCTTGGTGTCTGGTTTGATCGCAAAAATCTACTGATCGACTCCAGACTGTCCAGAACTCAGCTGCCAGGCTTTTAACCAGAACTAAGAAATATGACCACACCACCCCTGTTGTAGCTTCATCACACTGGCTCCCAGTATGTTTTAGAATTGACTTTAAAATTTCACTTTTAAAGCTCTTCACGGCCTCTCGCCTTGTTACATCTCTGACCTTTTAGTCCCCTACACACTGGCACGTACCTTGACATCCTCGGGCAGAGGTCTGCTGTCTGTTCCAGAGTCTCGACTGAAAACTAAAGGGGACAGTTTACAGTCGGGGCCCCGAGGCTCTGGAACAGCCTGCCTGAAGAAATCAGGTCGGCTGAGTCAGTGAACTCTTAAGTCCCTTCTTAAAACATACTTTTATAGGAGAGCCTTTCCTGATTTTATTTGACTATATTTTATTCTATTCTATTTTATTGTATTCTATATATATTTTATATTTATTTTAAACATGTATTCTAGTGTTTTCTTGCTTTTATCATGTATTTGTTTTTATGTGTTTTATTGTTTTGTAATTGTTAAAGCACTTTGTAACTTGTTGTTGAAAAGTGCTCAAATAAAGATTATCATTAATATTATTATTATTCTCTTATTCGCACCATTCAGAGTCTTTCAGACTAATTTGACCTGATAGGTGTGACATCGTCACCTGCAGGCTGTAATATTCTCTAATGTCACATGACCTCCTCTCACATCAGTGAAACAATTTTCACTATTTGGTGACGTTTTAGTGAATAAAAACTTGTCCACAAACAGTCTTACGTGACCTGTGTTTGTGTCCGTTCTGAAGGCAGACAGGGCCGACTAATAAGACGGACACTGATTGGCTGTTAACTTTATTGTCCAATCAGGGGAAAGATGAGCGGGAGCCCAAAGACGAAAGTGCAGATGAGCGACTGAGGCGGCGAGCGTACGAGAGAGGCTGTCAGAGACTGAAAAAGAGGATCGAAGGTCAGAGAAACACACTTCTGTTTTCTGTGTGAAAAATTTAATCAAGTTTCGTAGTTTATATAGTTTAGGTTTTTATATTGTTTATATAGTTTAGGTCTTTAAAGTGAGTACATTTACTCCTGTATTGTTCTCTGTCCCGCTGACTCCGCTCTTCTCCTCCTTAGTTGTGGAGGAGTTGCAGGTCCAGATCCTGAAGTTGCTGCTCAATAACAAAGACAAAGCTACGGTACGTACAGTTCATATCGTGTTTATTTTTTTATCTTTTAACAACACAATAATAAACATCAGCTGGTCATTTCACAGAGCTTCTTGCCAAAATCTGCTCCAGTGTTCATTTAGTCGATGAAAATATTTTGTTGACGGCTTTTTATTCCATGACTTAACTGTAACGATGACGTTCATTTAAAAATATTTTACTGTACATATATCGACAAAAACACAAGTTTGTGCGCTGACGGTGGAAAAACAAACACGAAACTTTCTTGATATTTTCTGGATAACTCTCATGCATGTATCTGAATGAAAGTCCAAATTATCGCCGCACAAATGCTAAATTTTGAGAGAATTTAAATCTGAAACCAGTGTTGTAAATTGGATCTGTCTATTGCAAAGCAACGCAAATGAGTTGATGGTTACAAATGAGCACAAGCCAGGTCGGAAGAAAGAGAAGAGAAGGCTATTGGGGTACATTAAACCCACTGTCAGACGGAAATTAATGAGGGACGGGAAGTCCTTAACACATTGTCGTCCTGGATAATTGAACACATTGTCACAGCTAGAATGACCTTCAGCGAAATCAGCACCGTATCGTATGATAATTATGATAAAAACTACAATTAAAACAGAGGCCCACAGACGAAAACCTGACTAAAACAAAGCTAAACTGACTTTAATTTCCAGTAGGTGACTAAATCCTAATTTAAAATCCTTCTTTTCTAACTTTTGTGTGAAAACCACATGTTGGAACCCGGGAAGAAGACTCCACCTAAGCGTAGTTATTGGCCCAATATAACAGGATCCACGTTTCAGCTGTCACACCAGCTGTGGGCTTAAATATAGCTTTGAATGCAGGGTTGCCATGTTGACATGAATCCCCCGCTTTCAGACTCTGAGGACGAAGCAACAGCGCCGCTCTGCAGGTTATAAATCATTGATCTTTCATCTTAACGCTTTTAATTATCTCCTTAAGTCCAGGACTTTGCGGTTCGACATGTTGGAGGTTTAGAAGTGTCGTCCGTGAACCAAACCGCCTCCCTGCTCACTGACTCTATCTGCTGTGTGTCAGCGCCGTTGATCAGTGGGCAGCTGTAGCGTGTTATTGTGCTCGCTTGGTTGGCGTCGGCCTGATGAAACGGTGAAATACCGAATCAACAACTTTGTCATTTGGTCCAGCTGATTTACTTGACTAACTCTCCACACTACAGCGACCGAGTTAATTAAAAAGACCCCGTGAGGTTTCCACTGATCTGCCGTCAGTGACGTGGTGTTTAATTAGTGTTCGTCAGAGAGAAACGACACTGGTGCTGTGTGCTTCACTGTCTCCTTTCACAAGAGCTTTAATTTTTATATGAAAGTTTCAACGTTGCCAAAACATCAAAATATAAAACATAATAACAGATGAACACAACATTAAGATTAATAAATATTAATATGCGTCTCCTTCTCTGAGTATTTGAATGTTGAGCTCTGTGAAATCTGAGATTGTTAAAGTAAAGGTTCCTTATTTCAGTGAATGTTTTACTTTGTAGGAGGAAGTGCATCTCTGTCTCAGCCTCACCTGTCCAGCAGTTTTTAGCTTTAAGCTCACGATGTGTTGAAGCACTATCTCTAGATCTCAGTCTGATCCTGCTTTTCTGTCTGTGTGTCTCTTCCAGGGGGAAGCCTCGCGCTACATTTTCCTCAATAAGTTCAGGAAGTTTCTCCAAGAAAACGCCAGCAACAGAGGGGTAAGAAGGCGTCTGTGGTCCTGACCTTTTAGAAACGTCGTTAGTCTTTAGGCAGGTGTAGGAAAAAGCTGTAAAGTAAGAATTTAGCTGCAGCAGAAGGCAGTTTGTTCGCCGAAGGGCTGGAGAGGCGAGAGTCTGCAGGCGGCAGTGAAGCAGGGTGGAGGTGTCCTGCAGGTGTGGGGCTGCATTTCTGCAAACAGAGCTGGGGATTAGGTCAGAATGAATGGCCTGAGACGTACAGGCAGATACTTATCCATCGTGCAGCTCCATCACAGAGGCAGACACCTGCCTAAAATCTCTACACTGGTTTGTATTTAAGGGATAAGCTCTGTCTGGAACAAAGCTGGCTCAGTATCTGTCTACAGGGCAGCTTTTATTTTCATTTTGTTAGAAGCACAATCCAACTGAGGACTAAATATAAACACACTCGCACTGTTTTTCACAATATCTGTCAACCATGGTGGGAAATAACAAATGTCATGGTGTAAACTGGGCAATGCTAGATAACTCTTTGTAAGTTATTGTTATTATATTGTGTGTAATGCTGTTTAAGATGTGTTTGCATCAATATGCGCTGAGTTTAGAGCTGAAACGATGGGTTCATTCATTGTTCCAGCCTCTCAAAGATGTCAGCTCGGACTCCGAGGAGCCTTTTTTTTCTATTTGCTGATATTTAATAGACACTTTTTAATGAATTGATGAATCTGGAAAATAATCATCATATTAATCTATAAAGAAAATAATTGTCATGTTTGTAATCCCCCTATATTACGGACAGGAAGTCTCTTTAACACCTGTAGTTTAGTTTATTTGGACCAGAATAAATTATCAGTGTTATTTTTCAGTTTTAGTCCGTGATGGCACTTTTTTTTTTCATTCTTGTGCGTCTTCCCTCCACCATCTTTCTGCATAAATCCTTTTCATACATGTGTTTCTCTTCCAGCACCCGACGGCGTTGTGCCCTCCAGAGTACATGGTGTGTTTCCTCCACCGCCTCATAACGGCTGTGCGGGCCAGCTGGGACGAAGGCAAAAGGAAGACTCCTGGCAGCGCCAGCAGTGAAGGTGCAACAACACACTGTTTTATTATTCACATTTGTTCATTCATAGCCATTGTTATTTCTGTGGCAGCGACCTCCGCTAAGCGCTCTGCTGTTTTTACTGACATTCAAATTCTGTTGACCCAAATGAAGCAGCTGAATTTTTCAGCAGAATCAAACTAAATATTATAATGCTTAAAATGAGAATAAATAGCTTTATTGAAATAAGCAGTTGATGTGTTTAACGTGTAAAAGCATCATACTGATCTCAGTAATAACAGTAATCTGATAAGTTATAATGGATATGTTGCGTGCGTCCGTGCGTTACAGCCGTTCACAACATGATTTATGTAATTTAACATTCAAATAAATCAGTATCATGTAATTTAGGCAACATTAGGCTCATTTCATCAACAAGGCAAGAGCTTGACATAAAGCACAGGGTAATGTAAAAAGACATTTAAATACCATTAAAAAGAGATAAATCAGAAGTGTAAAAGAGACAATGCTGCATAAGAAATTAATCAAACGCCTCGCGTTAGATTTAGGAACAGGCAGCGGGAGAAAGAAAAGTCTTCAGTCTCGATTTAAAAGATCTGAGAGTTTCAGCAGACCTGCTGTTTTCAGGGAACGCTGCTTCTCCATGTTGAGTTTGGACTCTGGGGACAGAAAGCAGACCTGATCCCAGACCACCTGAGAGGTCTGGATGGTTCATAACGAAGCAGAAGACCAGAAATATATTTTATCCTTAAACCATTTAGAGCTTTATAAAACAACAGCGGTATTTTAAAATTAGTTCTGACAGTGAGTCAAGAAGCGTAAAGACCTCAGAACTGGAGGGATGTGATCCCCTTTCCTGGTGTTAGTGAGGACTCGAGCAGCAGCGTTCAGCTGCAGCTGTCTGATCGATTCTTTTAGGGAAACCTGGTAAAGACACCGTTACAGTAGTCGAGTCAACTGAACCTAAATGCAGTGTTTTCCAAGTCCTGCTGAAATGTAATAAATTAATTTAATGTAATAAGCCAACTTCTGATCCTTCTAAGTGCAGGATGATGTGAGGGAGTTTTAAATGCACCATACCGTAGAAATGAAACTCTGCACCTGATCCCGCATAAAGATCCCACGCTGTACTAATGTCTGATTGCTGATGTTAATCTCACCATACTGTAGTCCTCTCAAAGCTCTCCGTCAAAGGTTCGGGGTGTTTTAATGGAAGGTCCTGTCATTAAACAGCTGTTACACCCATGGCCTCCTTTTCTGTATTTATACAAAATATACTTTGTTTGTGTGTAGATGTATTTGAATGTGTGTTTGTGTGTGCCTGCCCTCCATATTTGCTCTTCACTTCTCGGGGGTCGGTCTCATAATCGCTGAAACTAGCAACAAGGACGGGGACGCTCTTTGTACATTTACTGCTTTGCAATTATAATGAAGGTTGCTTATGGTGTGCTCAGTATCTCTGCTCCCCTGTCAGCCGTTATCTCTGCCTCTTGGCTCTGCTAATTTTCTCCCCCCTGCCATATTTCCTCTTCCCTTTGAGCCTTTTTCTGTCTGTCTCTATTTACATCTGTATTTTTAAATGTCCTTCATGTTCCTGCTTCTCTCTCTTCTATTCGTCCATCACCTCTGTCTTGTTTTCCCAAACCATTATTCATTTTGACCAAATTATCATTTCAACACTCTGTGTCGTCTTTTTGCAGAGGCCTACGTCCCTCCCCAGCTCTTCTACAACGGGAAGGTGGACTACTTTGACCTGCAGAGACTCGGGGGCCTCCTCTCCCACCTGAAGAAAACACTCAAAGGTTGGTATCTGTCGCGTCTGTTTTCAGAGGTCGACCGATATGGTTTTTTTTCACGCCGATACCGATCTTTTGAAATCCGGGTCGGCCGATGGCCGATTAATGCTGCCGATTTATTTTGGCCG
>JAPMOB010197191.1:0-20511 GCA_029875015.1 Lepomis gibbosus
TATATATATAGCCTATTATTTAGCAAATGCGTTGTTGATGATGTGTTGATGATGTCCTCCCATATCTCAAGCAGATGCCGTTCCACAACATCTGTCTGATTGTTAGTTATTTTCAGCTGCCTCTCTTACTTTATCTGAATATTCCCAACTGGTGAGGCCACCCACGTGTGACTGGATCAAATGCTGAGCTATTTTAACCCTGAGAGCCAACCACCAAGGCTGAGAATGAGCACAGACATACTGTGCACACCATCTCACCCTCCAGTCTTGCTCTGCACTGATTGTGTGAGTCTCTGTCTACCTCTTGTGGTAAAAGTCTGTATAGAAAGAATGTGGCCACCATTGTAATCTGGTTCAAATATCTCTTGCTCAATTATCTGTTAAGTTTTGTGGGTCGCTGTTTACATTAAATTAATAAAGGTCTAATTTAGATACAAATCAACTAATTTACAATCAATAGAGTTATATTATAGGGTACAAGCTTTATGGGACTTGAGTGGGGGATTGTTTTGTCTGCTGTTTCCAAAGTCAAAAAATTTAAACTGTCATGCTCAGCTTCAGTTTGGAAAACCCTGCGACTCTTGGAGTCTGGTAAAATTAAAACATGTTTGTTAGTTGTATTTTATTTCCTGTTATTCTCAGTTTTAAACTCATCAAAGTCTATCACTCTCTTGCACAGGTGGTCAACGGCAGCTGTCCATTGTTTCAAAACATTCCTCAGTGGACAGCCAAAACTACACTGTCTGTGTGTCTTCCATTTGTAACCAATGATTAATAATTTACCACAGTCTTAATCAATCCAGTGAGCTAGTGGTCTGCTCCAGACCACTTCCTCTCCCAAGGACAATGGGGCCATTTCCTGTGGGGTGAGAAGCCGAGTACCAGGGAGAGCAAAACAGGCCAGTATTGTAAAGCAGGAATATTATATCAGCGTGTGCCTGTGGAGTGAAAGACAGACTGGAGTGTACGATGAGTTTCACGGTCATTTTGCTGGGAAGTTACAGAAGCCAAGTCGTCCACACACCAGCGCAGACATCTTTTTTACCCCTGTCTAGAGGATATCCAGAAAACTTCTTTGGAGGCATATCATCCTTTGTAATATACAATGTGACATATTACAGAAACAGACGGCTAGAAAGAGCACATAGAGTGAATTTATATACAAGCTGTATCCAAACAGCCTATATTCTCATTGAGAGAGAAATTCTTCTGCATGTGACTGTTTTATTAAAGAAATAGACATCAAAGCTAAATATTGAATGACTGCTGAAACCAAAAGGACAGGTGTATTTTTGACAGAGTGAGCATGAGCTGAAGTCCCACATGAATCCCACTCTTTTAACTCCTGGCTAATTTTCAAAATAAAGACGCTACTGTGTTCAAAACAAAGGCACCATTCATGTCACTGCTGCCACTGTTTCCACTGTCCAGGGATGTCTGAGAAAGCCGAAACAAGGCAAAGACATGCAAAATACCAGGAAAAGTAACAGTTTTGAGTGTATGACATTATGAAGGCACTGTCCCATTCAATCAATTGTCTAATAAACATCAAGAAATACAAGACAAACCCAAGAGTGTAATTTGGGCCTGAGGCTGTTTTTTAAAGCAAGGCTGTCAGTCCACACATTCACTCTGACGAATATAATGGCCTATATAACCAGCAGTGGCCCAGCGTGCCTTGTCCTCCTCCGTCCCCGTCTCTTTCATTCTCGGAGCTACAGATGATGACTGTCACAATGGCCATATAGGAGATAGCTGTGACAATATGCCCTAAGGCAGCACATAGTATCCAGCCTGACCTATCTGAGCCCATCATCAAGGGTGTCACATATATGGGAAACTTGTCTAGCTGCATATATGCGGCTAGACAAGTTTCTATTTTACATTTAACTGCTCCACGGTGTCTATGGGTGGAGGGATGTAATTTCTTTTGTCTGCCTTTACAGGTCTGAAATGAGTCAGGGGAAAAAAACAGATAGCCTACATCTTTGCTGCCTGCAGTACTGTTTCAATTTCTTTGTTGTTATCAAGTTTTTGTTTTTCCTTTTTTCCTGTGCAGGGAAGAGCACAGGTATTGTCAGAGGTGCTCAAGCACTTGTCCAGTCGGCCTCGCATCAGCAAAGCCATGTAGTCATTTTTAAAAATCAGTTAAGCCATGAGTGCGGGACCTCTCTGAACCTTATGTCTTAAATGGAGAACTAATCTGCATACGTTTTGTCTTCCTTACAGCTGTTTATAAACTATATTTTTGATGACTAGGCTATATTCTGACTCCGGGACTTTCAAAGGCAAAACTAAACCTTGTTTTCACCAAGTGAAAGGAGTCAGGCTACAGGAGTAAAACTCCTGTAGCCTGATTTAGCCAGTAGTGAGCCAAAGTAATCAGTGATCGATACTGAAAAGAATTGTTAGTTGCAGCCCTAGTCACTTTTATTTTTGTGATTTTCTGATTTCAAAATCCAGTTTTGGGCTACATGCCAACAGTAAATCACTAAAGAACAATGCGACACAAAGTTTTAACATGCCATGGTAGGTATTTAACTTTCACGTCTCCAAATAACTCGCTCTTTCTCTTTCTCTCCCTCCCCATCGATACCTCCGAACAAACCGCTGTCAGAAATGGAAGAAAAGGAAAGATTATGTCTGACACAAACGCACACAATTGATAGAATCTGTTTCTCTCTCGCGTGGGCAGCCCCTCTGATGGCGTATCGCTTCCCGGCGGCAGTGACTCACGTCTGGTTCCGTGTTGCAGTCAAGGTGTGGTCACACAGGTGCGCGAAATGGTCTTTGTAGTCTCATTAAAATGGGAAACATAACGAATGAAAACACGAACATAATTGTAATATCAGCATGCTCCAGCCACTCAGAAGTTCTTATAGGCTAATACTTGACTTACATTGAGCCGTGCTGTTTAGTGTGATAGCCTAATATTTTCTGTTTCAACTAAAATGTCTGTAGTGCGAGTTGTGCTTTATTCTTATTTGCTGGGCTGTTGTCTGATGATATATCATATAGGATAGGCTAGCCTATATGGTTTGTAGGCTATAGCCTATATGCTGTAGTTTACAACCATGTGGCGGATATAAATGTAAAACCGTTTTTGACATATGTGGTAAAGTTTAAAATGATATTTTTAGTATTTATTTGTAAATCTATTGCATAGGCTATAGCCTATGGTCCCCTAAATTTTTGTTGTGATAATAAGTTCAACATTTTCTCTCACATTAAAATAAGCGCTGTTGCGTAAGGTCGTTCAGATTCTCAGTTTATTTGATTGACTGCAGTTCCTCCTAACAATAAAACAAGCTCTAACGCCTGTCCCAGCGTGTGGAGCTGTGGCAGGGTGGGGTCGGGTGAGGAGGGCGGAGTCTGGGCTGAGGAGACGCTTCTTTTACTAATTTTTGCTCAGAGGACTGTCGGCCGCTACTACCAGCAGCAGCAGCGGAGAGAGTGAAGTGAGGAGAAATACAGACAAGTGTCCCCGTCCTGAAGGAAACAACGCTGACCTGGAATAATATAAACCCGTGCGTGTCCGTGTGTTTCGACAGGTAAGACTCACTGAATGTATGTTCACTTTCTCCGACAGTTTCTAAACTGCTCATAGTGTCTTTGTCTCCGGCGTAGCCTGCTTCTTCATTCTTCTTGCTTAGTAGCTCCTATCCTGCTTTTTACTTGAGCGTGTGTTTGCGTGGGGTAATGTTTGCTTACATTTTTCATCTTTCGCTTACCTTGGTGGAAATCCACCCTTGGATTGGGAATTCATTTCCGCATGCCTCCTCAAACTGGTCACTGTGCCTGCTGCTGCTGTTACGGAGCTCTCTAGTCCCCTAAAAGTTCGTCTTTTTATGTTAAACTGATTGTTTTTGCTGTCCATCGTGTCATAGAGCTCTTTCTGCCAATGCAAAAGGACGTTTTTTGGCCCCAGTATCGATCGTTCAACTTGACGTCACTTGTCAATACAGTCCCACAGTGTCATTAGTGGCGTCCAAGTTTGCGCGTGCGTGCGTGTCCGCAGGTGAAGAGAGAACCATAGATTTTTTGCTAATGCAGAGAATATCTTTCTATTAAAAGAAAGAAATTGGGAGGTTATAGAGTCTGTATTAGCGTGGTAATCTCCCACATAAAAATTATGGACGCTGTTGGCCAAATAACAACAACGCATTTATTGTTCTAGCTAACTCATAAATCTAAACTCAAATAGAGCTGAGGCACAGAAAATGAATCGGCAGCTATTATTATAATGGATTAATCATTTAAATACTTTTTTATAAACTTTAAATATGAAGTTTTCTGTTAATTCGATTATAAGTTGAATACATTATTAGACTGTTGCTCCGACAAAACATTTGAAGATGTCACCAAAGTTTTCTGATGTCTTGAACACCATTAATTAAGAGGTTGATTAGCACATTCACTGATAATGAATAATCATTAGTTGCAGCCATGAATTTAATATTTGAGCTCAAACAATAGTAAATAATACAATGAGCTAATTGTGCGTGGGGGAGTCAGTTCTTGTTCACAAACATCTGTAATAGCAGTGAAAAATGAATCATATTCCTTATATAGGCCTATGCCTTGGTGTGTCTATAGCTTCCAACCACTCCCACGCCTCTGTTCACCCCAGCAGTGATGTCTCCAGGTGTTTCTAAATATTCCATGATGTCACTATCTTAGTTTGCAGATGATCCGGACATGAGGACAGCAGTTTTTCAATCCTGCTTAGTGACTGCCAGAGCACACATTTCTTTCATTAGATTTCATGAGTAAATCCTCTGAAATCAGCATCCATTTTAAAAGACTTTTATCTTATCCGCTTTTTTCTTATCCGATTATGTCATTTGCGATGTCCTCTGCTGCCAGCTTTAATATCTGTTAAGGTCAACTTTGACATGGGTCACATTTGGAATTAGAAGTTAAACAGCTTTTCTTCAAAACTGAGCCTCTGTCTCTTGAAGCATTAAACACAAAATCACATTACCCTATTGTTCTCTTGTTGGAATTATCAGCAAGTAACACCATCACAAAGCACCAAGAATTGGCGCTAAACAAGTTTGTGGCATCCAACTTGTTTCTAGACTAATGCGTCCAGCTGGGGTTGTTGAATGTGTGTCAGATTGAAAAGGACCGGGTGCCAATACTTTCTGCCAGTCAGGCCTCCACCTCGCCCTGGGTCTGGGTCATCAAGTAGTGCAGCAGCAGACAGCACCCTAGTTGGAAAGCTGTTCATGTCTGCCCTCGGGGAAGAGGGCGGATGGGTGGTGGGACGGCGGCGGGTGGAGGAGGGGTAGGGGGGTGACTTACTGTAGATTTCGTAGCTACAGCTGTGGTGGCACAGTGCTAATCTCCCCCCTCCTGCTTAATACCGTGATACTGTCCTACATTAGTAGAGCAAGAGGCCAGGAGATCCTTCAGTTTATAAATAGGTCTACACTTTGCAAAGGGGATTATTGTATGGCATATATCCTAACCTCTTTGTTTAGCTTGAAGGATTGCTTTTTCTATGGATTCACTGTTTTACCTCTCCCCTGTTCAGTGGTGCCTTACTGAGTACTTTCCAGGGGCTCAGTTACAGCCACTCGGCGCACACGTTGTGTGACCTGCTCTGTGTTTTACTGTTCCCATGGAGAAAGGGACGCAGAGAGATAACGTTTCCCATCAGATACGATAGGGGTCTTTGCGGTTGAAGGCAAAAGGGAGACGTTGTGACGGCATCAAAATCTCCGCGGTGGTTAACTTCAGAGGCTTCAGAGGATGTATTCATCAGACAACGCTGTCATCAATCCAAAGCAGATGTATTCAACCCTGCTGCCTCCCAGACACCCAGTGCTCCATTATTATTTTTATTAGTAGTAGTAGTAGTATTATTATTATTGTTTGTTTATATTGTTGTTATGATCAAAGAACATAACAGCAAGAAGATTACCGTTCACTAGGTAAACCAGGCAGGTGCAACTTAACACTAGATTTCCAGGGGTGAAGGGTTTCATTAAGTCAAGCCAAATAATGTTTCTTTGTTTAGGATGAATACAGTAATTAAATAATTGGCAGGATTGTCCAGAATGAACCATTTTACTGCTGTGACTGACAAAAGATCAGATCAGAAGCTTCTAGCAGAGCACAGTAGTATAATGCTGAGCAAGTAAAGCTGACACTGCCCAGCTGAACCCATGACAGTCACTGAAATTAATTATTTACCTTCAGCAGTTCTCTTGGCTGGAACAAAAGAAGACAAGAAAATGTCCCTTACATAAAATGCCAAAGGCCTAATGGCTGTTTCTTTCCATCATTAGCGTTTAAAAGCTTTATTTATGTCTGACAGGTTGGTGATTTCAAGTCAAAGCTCTGCTCAAAACAGCCATGCATCAGTTTAACAGCATACTGGAAATATCTAAACCCTACTGTCTTCTTCATAAATACATTACCGTTAATATTTTTTTCATTCCTGCCAGCATATCCAAGCAGGGAGGGAGTGAACTAGATTCCAGCAGTGACTCAAAAGATAACGTTTTCACAGTTGGATGATTTGGCTGAGTTGTACTTCTCAGCATAGTGACTCTGATGAATCCTGTGGCGTCTGTTTTTCTCCTCCTCCCTGTCCCTTAATTACACTTCTATGAGAGATTGATGAAAGTGAGGACAGCAAGGGCGTGGTTGGATATCGCCAGGGAAGCTTGACTTGTTGGATGTACAACATGAAAAACGTCCACATCTCACGAGGAGGTTCATATTGCATATCGTCACTGTTGTGTGAATATCTCATAACTAACTTTTTTTTGTTGTTGTTTTCTGTGTTTCACTGCTTTTGATGGATGTCATGCTCTCTTGGGTTGAGAAAGTTGTGCAACCCTGGGGCCTGTGAAACTTTACAAAACACTGGATAAACTGAAAAATGCATGAGCGTTTTATACAATCAAGGCTGGTATTCCTCCTTTTGCATTTCTTCTTTGTTCCTTTAAAAGTTGACATTTTGGAGGTTATCTGACAGCAGCAGTATATGAAACAAGCGACATGACTGTCAGAGTAAGCCACTCAATTTTTAATAACGCTAACCTTCACTCTTCAAATATTTGGATTTTATGTAATTCTTTTATTTTGGTTGTGCTTTTCATAAAGGAGAACAAACTGTGAACTTGAACTGGCTCCAGAGGAGTGCTCTATTCTTTTGGGTCCCTTTAGACTTTTGCCCTGCTCTCCAAAGCACCCCCCTTCCACTCCCTCGTGCCTCTAATCTCCCTGAAAAATTAATCATCTGTCACATCGCCTCAGTGCACAGCCGTACACCGATGCGTAGCAGTGGCAGTTCAAGAAATAACTCCCTGTCAAGCAGAGCTTTGGATGCAGCGTTGGCCACCAAACTTGGCCAGTGAACACACAGAGCCATCTTGATGTGCTTCAGCCTTTTTGGTTGCATCCAGTGGGGACACTTGAGACCCGGTTTCCTTTTCACTCTAACAGCAGTCAATGGGACAATGCGGCTACTCTTTTCCTCTCTACCCCAAACAAAGTACCACAGAGGCTCTCTGTGCTGTATCAGAGACTTAGTTCATCCTCTTCCTTCTTATCGTCAACCAAACAACATGGAGAAAGGGGCACGTCTCACGAACTGTAAGCCCAAAGACGAAATCATTGCCCTTTAAAACACTTTCTTCAACCAAGAACCAGGTAACAGGGCATCAAATGTTCAAATACTTAATTTCTATAAAAGTACTTTGCTGATCTTTTATGATCTATTGTTCTCCTGATATGGAAGACTATCTTTGGACATACGTCTGTACCTCCTACAATGTAATTGGACCATTTTGTGAACTTTGATGCTTTGCAAATGAGGGTTTATTGCCACACAGGGTACATCCCTTTTTACTCGTTCCCTCCTTCTTTATCAGCTTTGTGTAATCTGATCCTGCTCTGCAGTCGGGCACCTCCTCCGAGGCTGCTCACATTTCCTTTGATTTACAGCAAGATCCCACAGGGAGTAAACAACTACACACACAAGTTTACAGACACTGTATCCACTGGATTAATTCAACGCATTAAATTAGCTGCAATGAATCCACTGACAGATCTAGGGCCTTTATCCATTCTGCTGTTTATTTTATTCATTGGCGTGCTGACTGTGGTCGACTGTGTTGTTGGGAATGTTTCCAGATCAGGCCAGGAAGGGGAGCGCGCTGTGCTGTATCTGCCACGTTTAGACAATTTCACTTAGTGTGTTGCTCAAGTGCACACCAGCAGTATCTCATTGTCTGTTCCTTCTCTGTGGGCTCTTGGCATGCCAGCGTTGCTATGGTCTGGTTTTTATCAACTGCTTGTTATAGTCAATTGACAAACGCTGTCTCTCTCAAAGAGCGAGCGCTTTTACAAAATGTGAACGCATGACGCGATACAGCGTATGTAGGGACAGTTGTGCGCGTACAGCTTCTCCTAATGAACTTCCCCTCTCTGACCAGACAGCCCAGCAGTGATGGTGAGTCAGATCATGTTGACCACCACTTCCTGTCACCCACCACGATAAATCCATTAGCTGTGCACCACTTCACATCCTTCCTTATTGATTTATAACAAACAGCTATCCAGTTAGCCCCTGCTGCCTCCATTGCACTGGCATAACGGCTAGTGTTGGACGAGTGGGGGACAAGGGATATGGGGTTTGGGGACCAGGAAGTTTTGTGGGGGTCTTAAGTTGTATCCCATTGAGACAGCTGAATCCAGACTCTGTGGAGAAGAGATGCAGAGAGCACAGTGAAGACTCATCTGGCTGCCATGGCCATTTACTGAGTGCAGGGAGTGCAAGAAACACTCTAATGAGGAGGAGTGTGTGTTGCATGTCAGGAAGTGTGGGTGTGTGTGTGTGTATGTGTGGACAGCCTATATATCGAATAGTTGATCTGTGCAGATGGTGCAGGAAGCTTTACAGATGTGTGGGAACATAATCTGCTTTATTTGTATGTCTGTCTAAGCATGACATTAGCAAGCCTGTTAATAATCACAGACTACCAGATGAGGTTAAGTTTCTACGACAAAGCCATAATGTTCAGCCATGAGAATGTACCATTTTTATATAAAAATAAACAAAAGACATTCTTGCTTTTTTTTCTCGAGTAGTGATTTAAATGGTTATTTTGGTATTTTAAACCTGGGCCCTATTTTCACCTATTTTGGGGTTGAAATGACTAGTATTAAGTAAGTTTTAAAATACATTAACTGCAAACCGGCCGCAGTGCCTGCAACATTTTTAAATGTTGCAGGCACTGCAAATGTGAATTGAGAAAACATTTTTTTTTTGGTCTAGTATTGAGCAAATGCCACGTCGAAGTACATCCACTAAAGTGATTGTTTTTGTCACCGACACTTTGAGATTGTTATTAAAATTATATCTGACAACACTGTCTACAGAGATGGACCTTTCTATTAAAGTGTAAGATAATTTTGTTTAACCAGAAACAGTCACTATATCACTCTTATTAAATCTACTCCATTGATTTAAAATAGTAATTTTACCCCACTGAACAAAGGAGTTGCTGGTCTACCGCTGCCTCAGTTGGTTAGTTTATTTGTGTTAATATGTGTTTATTTGTGTGACTGTGGTGTTTTATGGGTTAAAACAAAACAGCAAAGTCACACAAACTAACTGATGGCATGTTATTTACGCCCCTGCCTACCAAAAAGACATGAGGCTAAGTAACAAATCACTGCAAACTCTGTAATGTATGTGAGGAGCCACTCTGGAGTACGACCAGACTACATCTCCACAGCCCCACTGGGCCTCTTCCCTGACCTGATTCATTCCTGCTTTGATTCAAAGAGGAGCTTAGGCTAACAATGAATGTAGAATGATTTTCATATCTGTAGTGAGTTTGTAACTGCATAGCTTGTTAATTATTGGCAGGATATACTGAGAAGAATGAAGTATCAGATCTACAGTTTAGCCCCTCTGGCCATTAGGTGTATTCAGCCTCACCCAGCTCACACATGAACCCACACATAGTGTCGCCACACCCTTCTTGTGAGCCTGTCACTGCTGGGGAGACACTCCCTGTCTGACAAGCCAGTAAGGGGGGGGGGCAATGGCTCATCCTTTGTCATAGTGTTCATGTTGTCATAGTATTTGTTAGTTTCAGCAGTTTATGAGTGAGTCATGAAAGAAGTTCAGACGTTTAGTGTCGGAGTAAATAAGTGTTCACTTTTTTTCAGCACAAGGCTTACACGTAGACACAGGACAGCTTGAATATACAACATTAGCGTGGAATGTCACACTAGCGTTTCAGGGGTGCTAAACAGTATCCATCTCAACTTTTCTGTTGCAACTTGTTCACTGGCAGCTTTCACTGATCCGCATTCCTGGTTTTAGTGTGCTGGGAGGGGGGAAGAAGTCCCCTTAAGTCATCCACAGAAGCTGTTGCCTAACAAGATAGTGGGAGGGTGATGGGAGTGAGATGTTTTCCTGAGTAAAAAGTGCAGCTTCCATGTTATGGTGTGTTTGTCTGGGTGGATGGATGGTTGTGGTCATGGTGGTGACAAAGCAAGGTACAGTGAGAGTGAAAGGATGCGTCATTCATTAACTGGAAGAGAACAAAGTCCAATCAGAGGTACACTATACAATCAACGGAGAACAATGGGGGAGGGATCAGCAGATAAGCCTTGGTACTTAAAGGTTTTTTTAAGCTTTAGTTTATCTATGCTGTATATGATTTTAAATCTAAACTTTCTAGGATTTTCTTAGGATTTCTTGGCTCAGACTATGGGTGTGAGCGTTGTGGAGAAGGGAAAACCCAGAAGAAAAACGGCAAAACAATTATGAGAAACCCCAAGAGGCAACAACACTTATCAGTAAACAAGTGAGCATAGCTTCAGACATCAAATGGGTCAGCAGATAAAACCCCCACAGAGTTTCGGTTACCTAGGCAATATGCGGGGCGTGTCACAGCATTGCAACAGTTGGCTGAACCCACAGCCTCGCCCAGGAAAACAAAGACTACACAAACACTGTCCCTGATTTACAGAGAACAGTGGGGACATGGTGTACATGCTGTAGTTCGGCTTAAAACAAAAAGTCACATGGGCTTTGTTTTGTAGTTTGTTTGTTTTTAAAGCCTCTTAGATTAACTTAAAGCAGATGTGTGTCTAGTTTATGGCAGTATTGATCAATGCATAGATAGCCAGTTGCTGCTTACCATCTTTGCATATAGGCTTCACATACTTGTGTTTAAAAAGAGGCCACGCCTTGTCAACATAGTTTCAGTCTGTGCTCCTGATGAGTCAGTGCATTAGCTGTGAAGTAGCATGTAGCTGCAAGCACAGACGGCCCTTTGGGGCCTGGTCCTGCAGGATCTCATGCCAGACTGACTATTGCTGAAACTAACTGAGCTGCTGCTCCCTGTGAAAATGAGCGTCAGATAAGATAAGAACCTTACAAGGACATCTACAGGTACAGGTGAACGTATTCTGCGTGCGACACATGCAGGCCCCAAAAAATATGTGGATACTTGCAAATGTGTTGCTAGTCCATCAGAGTGCCAAAAAGTAAAAACTGAGGACTCACACTGATGAATAAAATGCAGTAGTAGAAAAAAATTTGCTGGGACACGCATACTTTTGTCTGTTTCTTCTTCATACAAATCCCCCACCCCAAGCAGAAGCTACAGTAATACACACCCAACAATACACTAGTGCACACATACAACATGATGCCTGGGGGAGAAAAAGAGGGATAGGTCTGTGTGACTAAAACGCAACTCAACACATCCTTATACAAAGCCTGGGGGCAAAAACATGATGGAGTGGTTATTTTTCTAATACATCATGAGAAACTCCAGTGTAAGGCAGAGAAACAAGGCAGTTCATCACCCATAGATCAACTCTGATTACAGTACTCACTACATTGTTATGTTGTGCTAGTATGAATTTGTTTCGTCAAGTGTGAGCAGAGTTAAAGGTGGTAATTTAGGGGTTTATAGCTCATTTTGTGCCAACACAGCAGCTTGAGATTGGGGCTTTTAGCCCAGATTTGTTTCATTAGTAGTAAAGACGGAAGAAAAGCATAGCATCAAGCTATAACCAGCTGTCCTACAAAAGAGCCTCAAGGATGGCAATAATTTCCCTTCTTTTTGTCAGTTGAAGCCTGTGTTTGTTGACTTTGCTGTTTGTAGAACACCCCCCAGTAGTTTCAGTTCATCTGCAGTGCTGCCAGAAATCCACTAACACACTCTTACATGTACAGACACACACGCAAAAGCACAATGCACCCCTGCAATGTGCTCGGCAAAGAATCTTGTCAGTAACAGTCAGACATCTGTAAATGCTTGTAACCAGCATAGTGAATGCATTGTACTGTATCGGTCATATGTCACATGCAGTGGCGGGCAGCTATTATGGATGCAGATTTGTCTGTGATGAAGAGAATTTCTGTGGTGGTTAACATTCAGGCTGCAGAAACGTGAATGGTGGTTATTTTGGGTCTGCGGAGCCTCAAAACAAGGAAGTCTTGAAGGACTGTCTGTATTGTAGTCTTCATGTTAAGGTTACAAATTAGAATTTTATAATAAGGAAGGAAATCTGACAAATACGGCAAAATTAGATTTAGTTACAGGGACATTTCATGAATGTTAGATGTAATGTTTGAGAGTCCCACATTCTTCTGACAGGAAGTAAAATCCATTTGCTTGTCTTCATAAACACTTTTAAGAAGTCTGGCATGTACAACCCAGTATTTATTTTTTGACATTTTGTTATGTAAGCACAGAGTAAAAATGATTATTTCGCTGAAGATGTGACGACTGAGTAAATGTAGCGAAAAGAATGATTTATTTTTTTTATTAGGAAAACGGGATAATAAGAGGTGCCGAAGAAACTTGCACCAACAAGTAAGCTTGTCAGTTACGCAATCTGGGGCATTGTGAAAATAAAACAACAGCACACAACATGCCTTAGGATGTCAGATTGCTACTGTTACAAATGGTGTGTAGTACTATTTGAATTTACACAAAAGTTAAAGACAAGCTGCAGGCATTTTCTTGGAGGTTTAAGCTTATGTGTGACACACACGCACACACTCACGCACACTTGCTCAGTGGAGTCAAAACCTGACAAGCAGGTTCCTGATTACCATGCGTCAGCAGCGGGCTGCTCCCACAGCTGTATGGGTGGAGGCCCGAGGTGAAAGGTCACTTGGGCTGGCTAGCATTCCTGACTTATAGCTGTGTCTCCGCCCTTTTCGCCCTCTCTCCCTCATGAGCTGCTCTGTGTTGTCATTTTCAGGTCAGGGTGCGTGGCTCTTGTGAGCTGTCACACTCTGGTGGAATATAAAATCTGAATGACAGCCTTGTGTAAGAGAGCAGAGGCCTCGCTGGGATATTTATTAATTCATGAAAAGAGTCACTAAAGTTTATCATCATCATTATAGCGTCAGAAATGTTGACTTTGGCTTTCTTTGTGTTTTTTTTAGGTTTGCTCCATCGTTGTTTTGATAACGGGAGGCAAGGATGGCAATGCACAGTAAGTAATTTTCAATTCAGCTCTTGCTATTAAACATTTTTGTGTATTTTATTGAAATTCTGCAAACTATAATAATATAGTGATTTTCTGCTGATTTTTATATTTAGCTTGTGCTAAATCTATTAGACTATTTCAAGGAAACTGTTGAACATTTTGATCATGACCTTTCCTACTTCCATCTATTGTTATAGTATGTATTTATATTGAGGTCACTTCCTTAATACAAGCGATAACTAAAGGTTACTTCTATTAAAGGGTTCCTTTTTATGTGGCGTAGAAGTAAAACACTGGTCCACCAGGGAGAAAAAGAGTGGCAAAACATTCACTTCGTTTTTTATTGTTGGTAAATGTTGGAATAAAATATAATAGCAGGGCACCGCCCCTCATTCCATCTTTATCAAACTTGTAAATAAGATAATGACATGGGTCCAACACCTCTCACATCCCACAATTCCTCTCTCCGTGCTCTGCAGTGAGTGAGGCTGACGGTGGCATGGTGAAGGTGGCTGAGTGGCAGCAGACAATGTATGGCTTAGACTCGGGCATCCAGTCTGGAGCCACCACAGTCAGAGATGACGACGAGTACACCACCTCCAAGCACTACACCGTGACCACCACTGTCACAAGGGAAGAGCCCGGTAAGATGACGAGCAATGACCACACTAGCCAATATGCATATATACTGTAGCCTTTGCTTTAATTGCCTGTGATCTACATCTTCATCTGCTTGCTAGACCTGGATGCCCAGTACACTATGACCAGAGCCCAGCGAGTGCGGGCTGCGATGTTCCCAGAGACGCTAGAGGCAGGCACCACTATCTTGTCAACTCAGACAGACTCGTCTCAGATGACCAACGTCCAGCGGTTGGCCGAGCCCTCCCAGATGCTCAAGACGGCCATCATCCATCTTATCAACTACCAGGATGATGCCGAGCTGGCCACACGTGCCGTGCCTGAGCTCACCAAACTTCTCAACGATGAAGATCAGGTGATGAACGCAGAATCACGCCCGTACACACACCCACAGTCTGAGTTACTGTATTTTAGTAATGTTTGCTGTTAACAGTTTTGGATACATCATTAAGGATCTTATGAAATAATTATATTGAGTTATTACTGTTGAACAAAACCTGATATAATTATGAAAATAAATAAACTCACGGTGTCTTCTATCTGTTTTTGTAATGAGTTACGTCAATTTTTTAAGTCAAGAAAAAAAGCCACTTGCTGGTCCCAGCTTTGATATGCTGTGTTCTGCATATCGGGTATCTTGTATTTACTTTTCCCCATTTCTCATCAGGTGGTGGTCAGCAAGGCAGCCCAGATTGTCAACCAGCTTACGCGCAAGGAGGCATCGCGGCGTGCGCTGATGCAATCTCCTCAGATGGTGGCAGCGGTGGTGCGGGTGATGCAGAACACAAGCGACATGGAGACAGCACGGGCCACAGCCAGCATCCTCCACAACCTGTCACACCAGAGAGAGGGCCTGCTCTCTATCTTCAAGTCTGGAGGCATCCCTGCTTTGGTCCGCATGCTCAGGTACTTTCAAATGAGAGAAAGAGAGATAATGGAATTCAGTCACTTATGATTAAATCCCGGTTGTTGTCTTAGTTGCTTAAATATGTTAGGAAAATTGAATGTGTTAGTAGTAGTTGCATGAAAGGGACATCAACCCTAAAACACTGAAATAGTTTTAGAAAATAGCAAACCCCACTTTTTCTTCACTGGAAAATCATATTGTTCCTGCCATCAGTTCTAATTGAAGCACCACAAAATTACTTTTAAATCACTTGAAATGTAGTGAGAACAGGGAGCGCTTCCAATATACACACTTAACCCACCCATTTATCCCCCTCAGCTCTCCCATGGAGTCTGTGCTCTTCTATGCCATCACCACACTCCACAACCTGCTGCTGCACCAGGAAGGAGCTAAGATGGCGGTTCGTCTGGCCGACGGCCTGCAGAAGATGGTTCCCCTTCTGAAGAAGAGCAATCCCAAGTTCCTGGCCATCACCACAGACTGTCTGCAGCTGCTGTCCTATGGCAACCAGGAGAGCAAGGTGTGTGTGTGCACGTGTGTGTGTGTTGTCAGTGCACTTAATACAATGGCTGGTTCACTTTGTTCCAGCCAAGTACTGTAATTTGAGACTGTTTAAGTTGTCGAGCTTGTCTGTGCATGTGTTTTGTTTTGGGTGTGGCATGTGAACAGAGTTGTTCAGATGCTACAGAGAGAGTATGGGTGTGGTTTTTTTATTGAGAATAGTAAAATGAGTGAGAATAAACTGGCGTTTATCTGCCTGGACAGGTCACAGCTTCGTGTTGTACATTGTTAATCATAACTGTGTCTTTTGAAAAGGATCCTGAGTGTTAAAAAAAAGAAAACATTCACTCCATCTGCACTTTATATACCCACACATACTCACACAGTCTCGCGCTCTCTCTCTCTCGCTCTCTCTCTCTCTCACAGCTGATCATCCTTGCCAACGGGGGTCCTGAGGGTCTAGTTCACATCATGAGAAACTACAACTATGAGAAGCTGCTGTGGACCACAAGCCGTGTGCTCAAAGTCCTGTCTGTGTGCCCCAGCAACAAACCCGCTATTGTAGATGCTGGTATGTAATATGTTTTCTGTGTGAGCACTCACCTGCGTGTACAAGGTAGCCACACAGGTGTGTCAAGTTTTTGTTATCTGAGCTGTTGCTAATGGTTTCTTGTCAACTGCATAGCTACATGACTGCACAACTTATGAGATGTTGCTGAGAGATGAACGACCTAACTTCTCTGTTCCCTGCAGGTGGGATGCAAGCCCTGGGTAAACACCTCACAGGCTCCAGCCAGCGCCTGATGCAGAACTGTCTGTGGACGCTCAGGAACCTGTCTGATGCTGCTACCAAGCAGGTCGGGGTCCACACTCACTCTATTATTCTCCTCTTCCAGAAATTATTTTTTATTTCTCTTGTAGGAACTGTCTGATCTCATTCTCATCTTGTTTCCAGGAGGGTATGGACAGCCTGCTGCAGGTGCTGGTTGGCCTACTTAGTTCAGACGACCTCAACATGCTCACCTGCGCCACCGGCATCCTGTCAAACCTCACATGCAACAATGCCCACAATAAATCACTGGTTGCCCAGAGCAACGGCGTGGAGGCGCTGATCCACGCCATATTGCGCGCCTCTGAGAAGGAGGATGTGACGGAACCAGCCGTTTGCGCTCTGCGCCACCTGACTTCACGCCACCAACAGGCTGAGCTGGCACAGAATGCTGTGAGGAACCACTACGGCATCCCCGCCATCGTCAAGCTGCTCAACCAGCCCTACTACTGGCCAGTCATCAAGGTAGAGAGGAAGAAGGGAGGGATGGAGAGAAGGGTGGAGGGATAGTGAGCTTGGAGAATGATGTTCAGAAATCACATAATCATTCAATTATTTTTTGTGATATGCAACCAGTCTTTGAAATTATGTTTAATATCAAACAGACAGTTAGGTGAGCCCATAGGTTAGTCTATTTGGAGAGATCAGTGTAGTCCTACTAAGAAGAGGGAAAGATGGTGGAAAGGACTCTAAACAGAAAAGCAGAGTAGACTGAAAGCAGGTGGTTTGAGTGAATGTAAGTTAAGGACTGTGAAGCAAACACATTGAGGAGTTAATGGGTTTGGTCCAAAGAGAGAGACTAGGGAGCTCTAGACAGATGGACAGAGGAGATGGCAGATCCGGCAGAAGGCCAGAGTCTCAGTCAGCCTGAAAGAGCATGAAATGCACATGACCGCAGGAACAGTATGTTTTACAAGACCAGGCTTTAGGGGGGAATAATACCATTTTAAATGCCTAATGGAGAAGCTTGAAGTTGTTTGTCAGCCTTGTTTTACTTGCTGACCAATAAAAGTAAGCAGCATCATGATCGTATCTTTGTCTCTCCTCCCCGTCTGAAGGCTGTGGTTGGCCTGATCCGCAACCTGGCCCTGTGCCCAGAAAACCAGGCCCCTCTAAGGGACGCTGGAGCAATTCCCCGTCTGGTCAACCTGCTGATCAAATCCCACCAGGATGCCCAGAAACATGGTTCATCCACGCAGCAGACATACCAGGTACATGAGAGGATGAAAGGATGCCTAAAGCCACTGAGTGGAGTTGCGGAAAATGTAGTTGTGAATGACTGTTGAAGTTCTGTATCCTCAAGTCACATTTATTCTTTTTTTTTGTCCTTCTCCTTAGGATGGAGTGAGGATGGAGGAGATTGTGGAGGGCTGCACTGGAGCACTGCACATCCTGGCCAGAGATCCCATCAACAGAGCAGAGATCGCCAACCTGCAGACCATTCCTCTGTTAGTTCAGGTAACGGAGGAAACTGACACACACTTCCTTGTCTTGCTAATGAACTTCATTATGTTTGTTTATTTTTTTTAAATAATTTTCTGACTCCCCTTCTCCAGCTCCTCTACTCTCCAGTGGACAACGTGAAGCGCGTGGCGGCTGGCGTCCTGTGTGAGCTGGCCCTGGACAAACCGTCAGCGGAGGCCATCGACAGCGAGGGAGCGTCTGCTCCGCTGATGGAGCTGTTGCACTCCAACAATGAGGGCATTGGTAGGACATCAAGATAATGCACTGCGATTAGCTTACCGTAATGTAGCATTGAGTCATAGTTGGAAAGTAACAAAGACAATTTACTCAAGTGCTTTACTTACTGTAAGTGCACTGTCCAGGTACTTCACTCTACATGACCATGTCCATTTTGCAAGACTGTATACTTTTACTCCACTAAATTTTAGAAAGACAACATTTGAAGAGTATGATACAATTATGAGATAAACTGTTTTATAGTAACTAAAAGATACTAAAGAAGTCTAGAAATAGTTACTCATGTCTTCCTCTATCGCATATTTTGTCTTACTAATGTATTTTTCTGTTATGGTATTGTTAGTTTCTTGCTAAAAGTTAAATGAGAAGATTGATAGCGCTCATTTCTATAAGGTAAATATGCCAGCAGCCGGTTAGCTTAGCATGATCCACATAAATTCTAGAAGATATACCATGTTAATTAGTTGGCTTTAGAGGTGCTGGTGCTGGACAAAGCTAGGCTAGCTGGTTTCGTATCTAGTCTTTATGCAAAGCTAAGCTAACCGGCGGCTTCGGCTTCATATGTAGCATACCACCATGAGAGGGGAATCAGTCTTCTCAGTTTTTTTTCCCCAAAAAATATCAAACTAATTTGCCTTTTAGGTGGTTATTTTTCCTCTTGACACTGTTTTGCTGGAAAATGTTTTCAAGGGCTTTTTATTAACTTTTAAATCATCGGGCTTAACTACCTGAAAGTATGTCTTATATTACATTTTTTCATATGCATGTGGAGATATATGTTAATTCCACACACACTGTTAAATCTTTATAATTGATGCAGTAAATAATAATACATCAGGGAGTTTGTTTTTTTTAAATCTATGAATCACACATGAAGTAATTGGCATTAGCACTAAAACTATTGTGTTTTCACTTTTACTTTATACTTGAAAGTTTAACCTCTGCTGCAGTCCATACTGTTCGTCTTTCAATACCCTCACAGTGTAACACTTCTTTCTCCCTCAGCTACTTACGCTGCAGCTGTGCTCTTCCGCATCTCCGAAGATAAGAACTCCGACTACAAGAAGCGAGTGTCCGTGGAGCTCACACACTCTCTGTTCAAACACGACCCCGCTGCCTGGGAGATGGTGAGTGTCTGGCGCCCCCCACTGCTTGGACATGACAGCTGAACAAAAGTCGATTTATTATTAATATTTTTATAGACATTTTTATAGACATTTTTTTATTCCATAACTCTTGGGGATTTTATTCATCTTTGTTCCTTTATATCATAATAGTTATACAGTACATTTTGCAAAGCAATTGGTTTTTAAGAAACCTGATTATATGATTGTTAATAATACTTTGAAGGACTATTAATAAGCTTTCTATATAAAAGAATTGGCTTTATTTAACATTTGCCCTGTTGTGACCTCTTTGCAGGCCCACAACAGTGTCCCCATGGATGGACCCTATCCAGATGGTGAGTAACTATGGCTGAAATGTGCACATACAGCAAATTCCTCAGCACTGGGTGACTCCACCACAGGGAGTGACCACAGTGTTAAAATACTTTACTCAGGTTGCTAACAGGTTGCCTCCCTGGTAAAAATAGTATTTATAGTCAATATGACTCTGTGGTTATTCTGTGACTGGAGCAGCACAGGCTTAACCTGCATTGACTTTAAATGATCTTTCTTACTTTCATGTTGTCCTCAAATCAGTCACAAATGTACCACTTTCTATGTACAAGTTACATTTCGTCGTTGTCTTTTGGTCTTTTCTTCCCATGCAAATGATATGGCCAAGCAAATGAATGTAATAGAATACTTTGCTTCAGAGCTGGATTGTTTCTCGTTCAGCCTTTGCCTTTTCTTTGTTTTATTCTTGAGTCCTTTTTATCTCAATACATCACTTCTTATTCGTCACTGCCAAATCTAAAAGGCTTTCTCCCCATCAATCTCCTTCCTGGCGTTTCCTTGTCTGAGTTTGCATCTTTCTCTTAATTCCCTTCCTTTCTTACTCTTGACTTTTCTCCTTGTATGGACTTGGTATTTTCTGTCTCTCTCAGAGCAGAGACACTCTAAGGTGAAAAGGGATCAGCTTCTCTCCTCTCTCTGTGATCACTTTGTTTCAAAAATGTGCCTAAAATGTTAAATGATTTCCACAAGCTTTCCATACAGCTGTTGCCACTACCATGACAGCAGCAGTAAATAAATTCTCAAAGTACAAGGGAAGTTAAATGACACATAATCTATTGGTGCCGTGTTTAACAAGAAAAAAATATATATATATATTGTAATCTCTTGCAGAGCTGGATGCTGGTTACCAAGGCTACGGAGGGTATGCAGCTGAATTGCCCATGGATGGCATGGACGGAAATATGATGCATGACGATTACCCAGGCAGCATGGCTTACGACAGACAAATGTACCCTGAGTACTGACCTAAAGGTGAGTACATG
>JAPMOB010197193.1:0-21390 GCA_029875015.1 Lepomis gibbosus
CTGAAGCTATTTACAGAAGCCCAACAATTCCCACCATGAGCAAGCACTAGGCGACACAGGCAAGGAAAAACTTCCTTTTATGGCATATTATGACATGTTGTTGGCTGAATGGGAACAAATGCAGGTTCCAAAATTGTGTCCAATCTTAAGGGAAATATTTTGGATATTATAACAGCTTTTTTAATTCTCCTAGTTTCGGAATGATAAAGTGTAATCTCTGGTGTCCACATATTTATGTCAATTTTCCATCTCTTCCTTGGTCACTTTTTCATCCCTCTCCATCTGCCAGCCTCTCTGTGTCTACAAGTTGCTGCACTAACAGCAGGTCAGTAGACTCACGTTGATCTCATTTGCCATGGTAACAACAAGCATTTCCTGATTACAGTGTCAATAGAGATAGTAATAACAACCTTTCTATTCTCCCCCTTAAACACACACATTAGTGTCCTGCTTGCTCTCTTTGCGCTGCCTCCCTCTGCTCCTCACTAAGACAGCCATTCATTAAATATACAAGGCAGAGCTTTAAATAAACCTGGAGCTGGAGCAGGCTGCCCCTCCGAGGGCCGCTGGGGATCTCATGAAAAAGAATAGGCAGCACATTTGGCAGGACACACACACCCATACCTATTCACCACCCCATACACACATGCACACACACACACCTTGCACTGACTGTGTCAAGAGCCGTCTGTCTGACCCCACCACTTGAAGACGCTGTGTCAGCAAACCCTGCCTTCGTCAATTCTCAGTTTCTTACAGTAGATTTAGTTACTGTATGAGTGCAGCATCTGCACTTTATACCAGGGTGGGTCGCCACTCTTTTTTCTTCCTTTTGCTTTTTTTTTTTGTTGAGTGGGAATGTAATGAGAGTGGGAGTGCTTACTTATTTATAAGAGTGTGGTTAGTTTTAGAGCATAGCCTAATCAGAATTTGACTTCCTCTACTCATTATTTTATTATCATCTTCCTCTGTCTCTAATTTGTGCTTTTGTGGCCAGCACACTGCAGAACTCTTCAGTAGTCCTTTCTGGTGTTTCACTGTAATGATGCTGTAGACTTATTTATGTCAGGTATAGATGATAAATTTATATTTCATAAAGCTTGCATACTATTTAAATTCTGTGCATTCTTTAAATAAAGTCAATGACGGAACAGACAGATAGCATACTAATGTTTTTTTTCTTTCATCTGAATCCATGTAAACTAGTACAAAATCTGATATAAATGTTAGGCTTCCCTAAAAATTACATCTGAATACACATGAGACACATGTCCTCTCTCCTGTCTCAGGTGGTGATGTACATCGGCCAGGTGTTGAAAGATGTGTTGAAGCTGCCTCGCCCCATCTCACCCCCTGTGATCAAGCTGGAGACACGCGTCGGTGCAGAGTACGGGCTGCCCTCCACCCACGCCATGGCCGCCACTGCCATCTCTTTTACGGTTTTACTAAGTGCTTCCTCCAGGATACAGGTGATCACTGACAGCTGTGATGAAATATAGTAACAGCTCAAAGGTACACTTCACAGCTGTGAGCTACAGTACCTACTCACAAATATGTAACAAATGTATTATGCTCTGTGATGCTTTCACACGTTCATATTCCCCCCAGCAACCAGCACCATGGTTCCATCATACTTAAGTTCATGACCAAATACCTGCAAAACTAAAGACATTCCCATCAGCTTCTGCTGCATGCCAGCACGCTAAACTACATGTTAAACATTATACCGGCTAAACATTAGCAATTTAATATTGTTATTGTGACCGTGTTAGGAATGTTGACATCAGCATTTAGCTCGATGCACTGCTGTGTCTACTTACAGACTCATAGAGCAGCTTGCATGGCTGTAGATTCTTAGTCTTGGTTTGGTATACGTTACCCATGGTGAAAAATTTATTTCCATGCTTTGATTTTTACATGATTTTTCCACATTTTCTCTTACTTTCAAAATCTAAATACATAATCTTTCCTGTGAATGATTATGGAAACAAAATACCATTATTGTCCCGTAGTATTTGTCATGATGTGACTCAATAATAACCAAGGTAGGTCGAATACTGAGGAGTAACAACGTCAACAAGCTACAGCGTCTGATATTTAGGGATGGTTATAACGATTACTGTAGGCCTACATCGTTTCTTGATTGGTACCTGTGATTACTGAAACTGCGGTAGTCAATGGTTACATTACTTATTACTATGATAGATGACATTACAGCCATTCCTGACTGCAAATGATGTACTTACACCTCATTAGAGTCAGCAAGCATAGGCTGTGGATGTTGAACTGTGATTGTGACCCTAGATATCTCATTAACATTGCTATTAGATCGCCATTGAGTATTATGGATTCCTAGCAAGGCACCAGTGAAATTAATTGATCCAAATGAGCATCTTCACTCAAATCAAAGTGTTGAATGCAATACAATTTGAGGCACTGGGAGCCCGTGAACAGCAGCTTGCTCACTGTTAGTTGAGTGGGGTGAAGGGAGTGGCCCCACTGTCCATCAGTGAGTCCTCACTGAGATTTTGGACAATAGGCAGGGAGGTGCGGGGCCAGCAGTCACCATCAGTCACCGTCAGCCACACCCGTCGAGCTGCTGTTTGGTCTTCTGATGGACTCAAGCGAGTCAATGACTGTCAGTCTCCACCTCCCCACCCCTCCTCCTCCTGACTCTACCCCTCTTTATCTCTACTGGCAAGTCAATAAAACACTCAGTGGCCCAATCACAGGCTGTCTCAATCAAGCGCTGTTTTAATGAAGACTTGAGAGAATGCTAAATCCTTCAGTTAGTAGTTTACAGCCTCTACAGCTGTCAGCCTGATTTATGGCCACATCTTTTCAGCTGTTTGCCTTCATTTTCGGTTGCCTCAAGGTCATAGAAATCATCTCAATAACCCAGAGACAACCCATGTACAGTAGAGCACTTAACTGTGGCCTGAAATTCCGCAAGGATTCCCCTGAAAAGAAAAGAGCATGCATAGCTATAGATGAGTAGCGGGCTGTTGCAGAGGCTCCTGAATGGCCACAAGGCCCTGGGGCAACTCGCCTGGTTCCCGGAGCAGGTCGGAGGTCGCGACAGTCAATCACTGAGTGACCCCCTCCTGTTCATGGCATCCTTTGTGGCCATTCAAAAAAAACCTCTCTTCATGAACTACCACTCAATAGGCTTCCAGCTGCAAAAGACAGGAAAAGACACAGGAGGAAAAAAAGGCAGAGAGGAGGGGGCCATAGGAGGGGAGGGTGGAGGAGGTGAATGAATACACGAGGCCTCTCTTCTCACTGTTATTGAAATGGAGGGGGAACAAAACCTGCCGCCATAGGTAAATGAGGGAGGGGAGAGTGGATGGAGAGACAGTAGAGGAATAATGGAGCAGTGACTTGATGACTGGCAAGTGGCAGAGAGAGGAGTTACATGTCGCCATTAAGAGGACTGATGACTGGATGATTTGATCACAACCTAACAGGAAAGAGAGGAGGAAGGGTGAAAAAAGTACCAAATCAAAACTGTATTGTGTTTTTCACTGAGGAATGTTCGGAATGTTAGGCACACGTGACACATGCCATTCTACTTTCACAGATTCAGCTTTTATCAACCTGTGGTATTTGTCAGTGTGTGTGTGTGTGTGTGTGTGTGTGTGTGTGTGTGTGTCTGTATCTACAGTCACCGTGATGGTTAGTGATCTAAGTGTGTGTGTTTTTGTGTCTTAGTTCCAGTTCGAGGTTGGTCTGCTGATCGCAGTGACGCTGTCGTCTTTGGTCTGTCTGAGCCGCCTCTACACTGGCATGCACTCAGTTTTGGTGAGCTAGTCCCTCCACACGTGCGCGCACACACTACAGCATAAAATATTCAAGCTCAACGCAGGATTCATAATTCATATGTGTCTGATTTAACTGTCTGGTGGGTAATATTTCTTTCCTAAATATACATAAATTCAACATTTTGAGAAATACGCCTGTTCGCTTTCTTACTTAGAGTTAGATGAAGATTGAAAACACACTAATAAATGGCCGTTTACATAACACAAGGCTAAAGACAGCAGCCAGTTAGATTAGCTTAGCAGAAAGACTGGAAACAGTGGGAAAGTGCTAGGCAGGGTAGCAAAATCCATCTATCAGCAACTCTAAACCTCACTAATTAACACATACACTCACCGGCCTCTTTATTAAGTATGCATGTTCAACTGCTTGTTAATACAAATAGCTAATCACCCACTTAATGCATTTAGGCATGTAGACATATTCAAGACAACTTGCTGAAGTTCAAACCGAGCATCAGAATGGGGAAGAAAGGAGATTTAAGTGACTTTGAACGTGGCATGGTTGTTGGTGCCAGACGGGCTGCTCTGTGTATTTCACACACAACCATCTCTAGGGTTTACAGAGAATGGTCTGAAAAAGAGAAAACTGAGGCTACAATTCACACGAGCTCACCAAAATTGGACAATGGAGGATTGGAAAAACGTTGCCTGGTCTGATAAGGCTCGATTTCAGCTGCAACATTCAGATGGTAGGGTCAGAATTTGGCATAAACAACGTGAAAGCAGGGATCCATCCAATCGATGATAGCAACGGAGTGATGCTATCATGTCAATATGGACTAAAGTCTATGAGGAATTTGACCTGGTAATAGCAAGATCTACCTAATAAAGTGGGCAATGAGTGTATAATCTGTAAAAAATGACAAACATGAAAAGAATTAACATAAAAATGACATAAACAAACACAAGGCAAGGCAGATTTTGTTTTTTTCTGACAGAGCCAGACAAGCTTTTTTCCCTTTTCCAGTGTATCTAAGCTAAGCTAAGTGGCTTCTGGCGGTAGCCTAATATTTAACAGGCAATCAGTGGAATCAATCTTCTAACTTTTTTCTCACAAAAGCATTTAAAGTACATAGATTTCAAACTATTGCTGTAGGTATTAAGCGGTAAAATTTTCTCAATGTTCCGCTTTCAGGATGTGATCTGTGGCGCTTCAATCTCAGCCATCCTCATGTTCCTCACCTACCCATATTGGGACATCTTGGACCATTTCCAGCTCACCAGCCGCATCTCCCCCATTGTGGCATTGTCACTGCCCCTCTTCCTCAGCTACACATACCCAGAGCTGGACCATTACAGCACCACGCGAGGGGATACGACGACCATTCTAGGAGTAGGGGCCGGGTGCTCTATTGGATACTGGTTGAACGAGCAGCTGGGACAGACGTTTGAGCCCCAGGGGGTATTACCTGTTCCCCTACCCACACTGACGGCAAACGCACTGGCGCTAGGTGCTGCCCGCTCCCTTGTGGGAGTTGTAGCGTTAATTGGAACTCGACAGGTGGTGAAAACACTGAGCCTGCAGGTGTTGTATTTCTGGTACAGAGTGCCAAAACATGACGACAGTGCCAAGAGGAGGAGAGAGATTGAAGTGCCATATAAGTTTGCCACATACATGGCTGTTGGACTTGTTAATTCTATATTGGTCAACAGAGTCTTCATTCTACTGGGGCTACTATGATCTGATAATATAAGACTCGTGTAACGATCGGAAATGACAACAACAAAAAAGGACCTCTTATTTGTGTGAATCAAACGATCTTTAAAACAAGGAGCGTCCTCTGGTAATGATTTTATAACTGAGCTGAAAGCAATAAAAATGGTTTGCACTATTTTTTACAACTTTCTTCCCAGTTTGATCATTATTTACATTGTGTAGTCCAGTCTGTAGCACTTGCTGTTATTGCTCTTGCACTTCATTTGAGAAGCTACAAACGCAAAAACCTTTCAACATGGAAGTTGCTGCTTCCAACGTGAGAACACCACCCAGAGCCAGACAAGTTCATACCAGTCAGGACAATCCTACCAAAACCAGTTTAACTGCAACTTCAATGGCACCTGTCTTTGTCTCCGTTCGCTCATTCAGCAGGTTTAAACAGGCCGTCTTCTGCTAAACTATATGAGCCCAGGGCCTGGTTTCTGTATATTCAGTTCCTACTGAGCAGTAATGAAAGCGTTAACCTTCCTTTGCTACAGTAGACTCTGAAGGAATGCCGGAGCACCTGTCAGACTGAATTTGCAAGACGACTTGTTATCTGCACAGCTCACTTTCATATGGGAGGTTACTGGCTGCAACAATTTCCCTTTGAATTGGCAGTAAAGATACAGTGGAAGCCTGTGAACTTATTACCGGATAAAAACGTGTGCTAGAAAGACAAGATTCAAAGCGCACAGTCGAAAGTTAGAACGGCTTTATTTGATGTTTGAAGGCAAGAATCTTTTGTACATGTGTCTAAGGATAGGAACAGTCTTATCTAAGGAAGGACCTGAGCTGTAGTTATTGTGTTACATGGACGCTGGACTACTGGTTGAACATTGTTTCAGATTGCATTACCGATCTTAAGCCAAAACCAGAAAACAATGGATGGTACCATTCAGTGTATTTATTCTGTGTCTGTATGATTCAGATCTTATTGAAAGCCGCCACGTCCACAGACTGAACATATTCTTCGAAGGCGGTGATGGCTTCCTCCAGCAGATCCGTGCCCACTTTATCATCCTCCACCACGCATCCTATCTGGAGCTTCTTGATCCCGTAGCCCACTGGGACCAGCTTGGACTGCCCCCACAGCAGCCCGTCCATACTTACGCTGCGGACGCACTCCTCCAGCTTGCCCATGTCCGTCTCGTCATCCCAGGGCTTGACATCAAGCAGGATGGAGGACTTGGCGATGAGAGCCGGCTTCTTGGACTTCTTGGTGGCATACTCGGCCAGGCGCTGCTCCTTTATCCTAGCCGCCTCTGCACTTTCTGCCTCGTCGTCCGAGCCGAACAGGTCAATATCGTCGTCGTCGTCGCTGTTGGCGTTTGTGGAGGTGGGGGGACTAGCTGGGAGGAAAAACTGACTCTTAGCTAATGGGAGGTTGGCACTTTCCGTCTGGAAGGACTTGATGTGATTATACCAGCGCAAGAGGTGACAGAAGGTCGATGACGGAGCAGAAGGGATGGCGTCGAACATTGCAGTGTCAGCCTGGGACGCCGCAAAACCCTCCATATAGCTTTTGTCTGCCAGAAAGTTATTGAGAGCTTTAAGGCCAGCTGGCGTGCTCATGTCACCAAACACAGTTTTTGTGGAAACTGGGCGGGAGGACGGGGCCTGCAAGACTTCGTCTTGCGTAGGGAACTTGTGCTTGATGACTTCCTGCATGGGGACGTCGTGTGCGAGGGTGGCTTCAGCAGTGTGGCCACTGGAAGAACCAAGGCAACAAAGCAACAGGTAATGAGTCACTGGCTTTAATTACCATGCACTAACCTCAAAGGCGTAAATTAAGGCCAGGCATGCATGTACAAGCCCACACGCAGATGCAAACCATTCACGTCACAAACACAATGGAGTGTTGTTAATTTTTAATTCTTCTGACTTTAGTAAAACAGACTTGTTTATGACAGAAAACACAGGGGCATAACAGTGATGCAACACAGATAGGGTTTTTCTTTTCCTCTTTCCTTCCTTATGTTTTCTTCTCACTCTAATTATCTCATGCACATGCAACACATAATCTGGAGTACACTTCTAATCACCAAAACCCAACACCTGTTATTTTTTAACAAACAGATTTTCCTTTTAAATCACACTGCTTTATGTTTTGATTTGAGAATACAAACTGCTACTCTTTCCTTATGTTTTCTTCTCACTCTAATTGTCTCATGCACATGCAACACATAATCTGGAGCACACTTCAAATCATAAAAACCCAACACCTGTTATCTTTTTAATAAACATATTTTCTTCTTAAATCACATGCTTTCTGATTTTATCTGAGAATACAAACTGCTATAAGTTTTTGTTAAGGCTTAGAAAGGTGAAATCACAGGAAGGGCTCGATGTCCATCTCCAGGGCCGAGCAGGGCATGGTCAGCTCGAAGCGGTTGATGACATCTGGGTGGAGGACACCGAGACGCCCTACGCTCTTTCCACGGACAAAGATCTCTGCACAGCGACCGGGGAAGAAAGTGGAATCTAAGAGAACAAAAAGAAAATATCAAAAATTCGTTAAAATTTTAAAAAGTGAGACTGTTCCAAGTGGATTTTAGGCTTATATTCTGGTAGTGGATAACACCTCCACATTGCACTGACTTCTCCTTCTCTTACCAAAGCCCAGTCTTTGTAGCATCCTTTTTTAAAACAACAATTATCACCCCCACTAGCTTGCTTGCAATCTGTTTGTATCCTGACAAACTATTTTTGACCACTGTGTTACAAATGAGCCATCTGTTTGTTCTGGGTGTTTCTTGGATCATGTTGTTGCCACTATTTAGTTACACACTTGTAGAAGCATTTGCATTTTGTTGCAGATGCATTCATTTACACATTATATCACAGAGATCATGAGTCAGTCATGCACTGTGGATGCTGCTGTGCTGCCTTTCTTGTTCCTGGACTTTCTCTTGATAATTATTAGATAACCCATGTCAGTCATCAGTGAACATTTATCAAATGTATTTCCAAACCCAAGACCTAAAAGTATCTGGTGTACTTCTTGTGCACCAGATACTTTTTCCAGTGAGCCCTTTCAAACAGAAAAAACAACAAGCTTTAGAGAACAAGCTAGAAGCTGGATGGCTATTGTCGTACCTCCGCAGGCCATTGGACCATAATCTGATATTCTGTCTTGGTCACTTTGGCAACCACATCTCTCTTCTTCTGATTAAAATCTGATGCTCCATTTTGTATGTCAGCGTCGGGAGGAAAGGCCACTTCAGGCCAGATTGAATTGAAAAGCCTCCATCAACAGTGAGAGGAGAACACGCTTTTGTCAATGTGAGAGGCGTTTGCTCACTTTGTTCAAAAACACTGACATGCAAAACAGACAGAAAGACGGACTTGTCAGATTTCACAAGATACAAGGGTTGCCAAGACAACAGCCCCACACACAGAGACATGGCATTCTCCCATAGTGCATCGCTTCTTCCCACGCTGCCTTGCTAATGGGTTCCAGAGCCCACTGCTTAGATGTTCACTCATTACTATGGATGAAGGCTTACAAAACACATGGACTGTACTCTCAATTGTGTGTGCCACTGTGTGTGTGTGTGTGTGTGTGTGTGTGTGTGTGTGAGGAAGCAACTAAAGCATGAAATTCTACCATTTATATCAGTTGCCTGTTCTGTGTCAGTTAGGTGTATTAAATCTGTGGATGGTGCTTGCGTCGGTTCACACGTCATCTACTTGTACCATCAGTGGGATGCCATGGCAACTATATAAATAGCTCTGGTACATCTTAAATAACCAATCAGTCAATGAAAATCCTACACTTGAGCCAGGCCACTTTCCGCCCACTCTCCTCCAACTTTCAGTGGAAAGGAGAGTTAGATGGTTGCATCACATAACCAATACAACTGGCTGGTAGTGCCATCATTTTGCCAGAGGATTTGTTACTATTTTAGACAAATGGACAGAGAACTCCCGCAGGCTCTTACTGGAACGAAAGAAAACCTGCGGAGAAACGATTGTCTCATGCTGCGTTAAGGAGCTGCCAACACACACAAAATGATTACTCGAATTTCTACTTGACTTTTAAGGATGATTAGTATGCGTTACAATGTTGAGTTTTAGGGTAGGCCTATTGTTTGCGGTTCTCGGGGCTTTTCCATACTGAAAAAGACTTCTGGTCACACATGCTGAAAGGAGTTTAAAATCATCCCAATTAAAAAAAAGGAATTGTTCCAGTTTAATTCCAAGTCATGTTTTCATAGTTATGGCCATCATTTCAATTGGTTACGATAACATTATGTGAGATATACGATGTGGTGACGTCTCTACAATGGAGAAAACACCATTGATACACCATGACAAATTCCGTAATATAGAGCGAACAACAACACAGTAAGTAATGTAACCAACGTGAGCCAAATTGTTGGTTAAGAAACTGACGCTGTGAAGCTAACATGCAGAGAAGGACAAGACTGTCCCAGAGCCGGCACACCAGCTCCAGACAGCGATACTCTCCTCTGTTACTATGGCTAGCATCACACAAACAGCATGTCTCGGAGAACTACAAAGTACGCTGAATGTCTGTGGGCAAGCCATTTAATGTTACCTGACACACAAATCATGGCTGGAATGGTTGTTGTGTAGCTCGGTCGGACCCGCTCTGTTTGTTTCCCACTTACAGAGCCAGGGCTGACTGGTGCAAACACCAGATTTAATTTCAGCAAACACACAGAATGGACAGCTACAGACCCTGAGGAGATATTTGCTGAATTTGAAAAAAAAGATGTGTATTGGATTAGAATCGCATACCCTACATGTAAAGGGCAAGGCAGGCGATATTCTATATCAACAAATCCCATGAATGGATGGAGTGTGTTACTCCATCTAAATATTTTCTGATTTCCCCAACGTGTCAGCGGCTCTCAGCCCCAAGCCCCGCCACATCCACTGAAGACATACATCTTAATAAGCATGTCAAGAATATTTTGTTACATTAATATAAAAACATCTTACCATAAAAACATCCGGGCACTGTAGTTTAACAAATGTACTCAAACAGGAGGAAATTGACCCACTGGACTTCTTCTTATGGCCATAACTACCAAAATAAGACTCAGGTTTTTGTTATTCTATCATCTTTTAAACCGGCTATGACAATATTACTATAATATATAATATATCAGGACTGTAAAAACAATGTAACAATATGGAAGGGGTCTCTTGTGGTTAATCTAGAGATAATTATCACCTGAATCTGCAGCTTTCATCTTTCCTGTTTTGGTTCACTCTCACCGCTCTCTCATAGTGCTGCGTTTGGCTGGGCTGCAGCAGGCAGCTGTTTGCAGCAAAATAAATCTCTAAAAACCTAGTGTGCACTACTTATTTAGTGACAAACAGTAAACTGACAATGTTCGTGACTAGCTGGTGAACACAGTAAGCCATTAAGCAGCTGAAGAGCCAGATAAATCCCTCAGGAGTTGGTAGAGACCAAAAAAAGAGCTAAAAGAGAGTGAATGCTGGACTTCAGAATTACCAGGTGGACAGAAAAAGAGCTCCAAATGAAAGTTAATGTGGCTGTGTAAATAAGTAACTGTTTGCTAAGGAGTTCGCCATACCAACTTAAAAAGTGATGACGTGTCGATGTTTGTTCACAGCTTGTTTCTGCTGCCCCCAAGTGGCAAAAAAACTGTTACTGCACCGTAAAAATACATAAAGGACGAAGACTTCAGGTCAACTGAACGGAAAAAAAAGAAAGTCATCTGATAGTGTTCTCTTTCCTAACAAAGGGTGTACAGGCCAAGACTTTGCATTGGACACAGTTGTTAAGTGAAACACAGGCATCTGTCTCTTAAGTGGTTTCTTCCTCCACTCCTGGTCCCCTGACTCATTATTTCATCTTCTTTTTCCCGCTGAGTGGAGGAAACTCGGCTGACATGTATTCCCTCAGCCACTTGGTCTTTCGCTGCTGGGAGTGATGGTGAGTTAGCTGTAGTGGTGTTTCACCCTGCTGATGGACACATCCTGGGGGGTTGTGTGTCTGTGTCAGGTGAGCTCTTAAGACTGGGGTCATGGCCTTGTAATGGGGTTAAGGACACGGTGACATATGTAGGGTGGGGTGGGAGTGTGGGGCTGAGGGTTAGGCTAATGGTGCATGAAGTGTGGAAAACAAAATGGCACAGAGGAGTGGAAGTGTGTGTTTCCAGTGTGTTGTCCATTAGTGCGCACTGTGAGAGCATGTCCATTTCAGCATTTCAGATGGACAGTCTAAGCACCCGTGGGTGGGTGCTCTATTTGCCAGTCTGTCTCCCTGCTCTGCACTGCAGTGGGCGACGTGACTCCCATGCAGTCTCCTACACTGCGGAGTTTACACGCTCTCACAGCCTTTCTTGCTTTCGCCTCCAGCCGTTGCTCTGTCGCTCTCCTGTCACCCCACCACCACCACCACCTATAGTCTCATCTCATCCCTTCTTCCGCTGCCCTGTCTGCCTTCCCTTCTCCTCACTGTTCTTATTCACTGATACTTGAGCCCATTGATTTGCAGCCTGAATGGACCAACAGAGCCAAAGTAGATATCCTGCAGTGTGACCTTGGAGCATACAAGACGGAGAGGAGGGTGGGCGGGGGGGAGCCGGAGTGTGTGAGAGACAGTAAGGAAAGAGGAAGGACTGGGGGAGGAATCTAAACCTCAAAATGATGTATGAGAGTCTCTCTGGGAAAACGGGAGCCAAAATGCATACAGCTTGGCCTGTGCGGTGCTTCAGGTGGAACCTTTCTGATTACTAATCTCACAGGAACAGCTCAGATGCATGAGAAAGATGAAACCCAAATGAGTCATACCTCTATCTGCCTTTCACACGTCGTCATTGCAAGTGTTACTGTGCCAGTCACATGCCATCGCTGGTTAATGTACCTCTGCTGGGAAAAATTGAAGTAACTTGCACCCCACAATTTACAGGACTGTTGTTCTTTGATGAGTCCAGCTCATCAAAAGTGATACAGACGTGGAGCACTGATGCAACATGACTGACTGGGCCATCTCATTAATGAAGACTTAAGAGAGAAAACCTTTCAAAGTGCACTCATACTCAGATGCATAACATCATTAGACGTAGTGAAGCTGTCTGAAATGAGTCCTTGGCTCATTACCCATGAACCACGAGTGCTGATAGGACACCTTTGATTTTTATTGAGCAAAACGATGACAGAACACTCTACGTCAGTGCTCTTTGGTTTCCTTCACCAACTCAACAGAGTTATTCTGACTTATTAGGGTAAGGTGACGCAAGTGGTGATTTTGGAGGTAGAGCAGAGGACATATTAAATGGAAAAGAGTGAACTGCAGTTTAGAGGGGATGAAGAGCAAGTTTCCAACAGCGGGCCGGGGATTTTTTTTTAAGTCGGAGCCCATGACCTAAAAATGACACCTGTTCATTCACGGCTCGTTATTGTCCTTTTTTTTTTTTAAAGTAGTTTAAATTTCAAATGTTTTACAACCTATCAAATAAAGCCATTGTGTACAACAAGCTGTCAAACACATTCTACCATGACTCTATAAAGTTATCCATTTGTATACTTTAGTGATTTTCTCCTTTCTGGACTAAAAACTCTAAACTTAAAAGTGATTCTCAGCTCCACAGCTGTCATGGCCAATTGGAACCATGAAAGCTGCAAAAGCTGCAGTGATGGCATTATTTCTATAAGGAAAAAAAATTTTTATATCTGTAACAAACAGCAGCATTGTGCCCATTAAACTTGCGGGTAAACATTAAGATCTGATGTCTTTAGAGAGATTTTTTTATTATTAAGTTCTTTTTACAACTTTGTTTGTACATTTTAAAACTAAATGCATTAATCTGGTCTGCAAAATTAAGGTTAGATCTAAATCTAAGAAATCTGTGCTCTTGTAAACAATTTTGTGTTCTAGTAAACAATTTGATCATAAAACACATAGTATAGATATAAATAGTGATGACACAGCAAAAAAAAAAATTATTTTATGTTTTTCCAGCAACCCCAAATAAAAAAACTAAAGTAATTTCCCTAAAATTTTGGTGTTTCTTTTTTTTACTTTTAACAGAACATATTTTACATGTTTTATGCTTCTTATGAATATAATCCAACTAATCATATTTATATACCGTCTATACGTTGTGTAAACAGCTTCTCTTGAAAATGGGACGGGCCGCCATATTTTCCGTAATTAATGGCAAACCCTGCACAGTGAGAGGTATCATTTCTACCATCTCTAACCACACTAACAGTGTTAGTTTAACAGATAGCACTTTAGAAATAACGTGTCACTGACACTAGCATTGGTAGTTTTGACTATAAGCCACAGCTGCTGAAGGATATCTTGTGTCCACTGCACACAGAAACAGAGACTACACCAGACAGCATCAGAGGAGACCACAGAAGAGGGGAAGGATGAGCGCACACACTACACAATTTCATTTGAATTATTCTGTCTAAAGACGTATAACTGTGTGTATCTGGGGTCTTCATGATTCTGCGTATGAGTCTGGCCCATTGACAACACTATACAACACTAACAATACAGCCCAGATACTTGATTTATTTCAATATTTGGGAGCTTTAAAATAGACTTACAGACTTGGCAAAGAGCTTTAAAACTGAACTGGAGGTTCGTGGCTGCCTGACTCCATACCGAGTCACTTCATGTTCCTTTCGTTTGTCACCCATCGGTACGTACAGAGCATGACAGTAGAAAAATCATCCTGTCAGTGCTCTCTGGTGCTCTCTAGTTGAGCATTAGTGTATTGCAGGTTCTTGATTCCTTATCAGCAAATACATGCACCTATATGATCTAACCTCAATAAGCTAATATCAGCTGATTGATCAGTCTTGCCCCTAGTTACAGTACAATGAAGCAAACGTCACAAAACCGATCAAGCAGTTAAAGACTGCATTCATTACCCTTTTAAGCTCATCAGAACTATCTCATCAAAAGCCAGCATCTGATTGTAAAAGTATGTGCTGATATCTCTGTCTCTGCCACCTGGTCAGTATTAGATGTTTTCTCTTGTGTTTCATATGCTTTGTCCATATACCTACTCTAAACTAGCCACCCATGTTGCAAGTTAATTTTGAGTTGAAGCCAAATCGTGCATGTCACTGCCATGGAAACTGTGCCCCCTCAATAAGACAGAGTACATGACGCCCTGGAAACAAAACAACAATGCAGTCGGTGCTTGCCATAGACTGGATTTACATAATCTCAACAAAACCTGCCTTTTAACCTCGCGTGACTCAGATTTATTTGTGCCCCAGCTTGGCAAGTAAATAAACATGTTCTAGATCACTAAGCCGCCACTGGGATTTTCTCCTCCCTGTATACATGTAATGTATATACATTTGATATAATAATGTACCAGCAAAGCTAGCATATTTCTATAGCCCTGATTGCTGGTTTACATTCCCCCTCCCTCTCAAGGCCTCTTACCCTCTGCAGCCTGGATGTGGTAGCCGTCCCCACGGACAGACTTCACCTCCAGCAGCTGCATGGTTCTGTCAAGCAGGCCGTGGATCACCTCGAAGCCCGGACTCTTGTTGTAGTAAACAGCACAGAGACGCCGACTGTTCCTCGCTCCGACATCTGGTTGGTGGGATGAGGGGGAGGGAGTGTTAGGGACATTGAGAACAGGGCGAACAGGGCTATACAACTGACTGAAGTCAACACATACACACACACACACAGGCAACATTTTTACGAGTGTGTCTTATTTTCTCCATCACTTCACACACGTGGACGCCTACCTTTGGTCTCATCCTTCAGCACCACGTCAGATATCTCAAACAGTCTGAGGGGAAGGGGCATCTTCCTGTTGGCGGCAACAGTTTTCAGCAGGCCTGGCAGCAAGGTGGTCCGCGCCACCTGGTGGTGAGAAAAAGTGGTGAAGCTGGATTCTACAATCTTTCAGAGAGGAGAAGAGGGCCCTCTTGTGGAAAAATGACACTAACTTTACAGAGCGTGGGAACGCCTATCAGTTTGCTTCCGTTTGTTTGACTTTTAATGAATGTCTTGTCTTATTAAATGATTTGTTAACAGGTGAAATTTTGGCCCTGGCGGATTATTTGCAGTGCACACTAATCTGTAAACACTCTAGTTTACACTGTGGCTGGAAGATTAGTTTCACTGTATTGACATTATTTAGCAATGTGATTTTTCAGATGGCAGAGAACTACCTTAAAGTATCCAATAATATGATATGAACATTACATTTTTTTAAAAGTGAACCTGCAAGTAAATTCGAGAGCCTACAGGCCTTTAGGTCAAAGGTAATATTTGGATCGTTTGTTGCACAATGTCACTGAAACGAAGGCTTTCTGACCACATGTTTTTTTTTTTTAAACCAAAATTGTGGATGGGCAGAAAATGACAAATTAACAAATGAATCCAATAAATGTATCTACTCCCTTGTTTCAAACAAAGCTACAGGTGTGACAGCGCTGCTTTACATTGACATCATCATCAAAACACTGTGGAGTTTTATTTATACTCTTCTTTACCTGGAACTCAGCTGTCTTGGGGTTGGAGATATGAGCCGCCCTGGTCTCCGAGATCTTCTTTCCAAGCTTGTCCGCTATATCTTCTTGAGAACACTGCAGCAAGAGAAAGCAGACAAAGTCCTTTGAGAAGCAAGCAAGACCATATAACTTTGTAGATACACGTGACAGTTATGGGATAATCCCAAATGCTTCTGCTAACCATTTAGCTAACTGTACTGTTATAGTAACAGATTCGGTTTACGGTCATAATGTTAGCATGGTGACTCAGTAATGTACATTATACAGCGATATTTAATCAAATTTTGCAAACATTACCTTACATTAGGTACTAATCAGAAGGAATATACATCTAACGCTAACAGTAGCAACGTCTAACACTGAGGTACAAAAAAACAGATGAGCTGACATTCTTCTTTTACATTGAAGGTAAACGAAGGTCTCTAAATTATTCCATATATATATATATTTTTTCTAGATACAAGTCCCCAGTGACGGCCCTCTATTACAGAAACCCTTTCCACTTTAGCCATGAAGGGGAAGATGAGCAAGGAGGAAGTGGATGAATGCTACCAAGCGATGACAAGAATTGTCTTGAAGGGGCTGGAATCAGTACCGAGACTCAATAAGAACCAGATTTGACAAGTAGAATCGTAATCGATCAAATTAAAACGATACCACCCCTAATTACATTGGTATGTCTTTGTGTCTTCTTCTTACCAGGGCAAAGGTGAGGACCTCTGTGAACCCAGCAGCTGCCAGGTCTTGTCTTAACAGCTCGGTCAGTTTATTCAGTGGGAACTGTGAACAAGAAAATACATAAGAACACACAGAATATTTGATGAGATATATTTGGTTACCGTAAAACTTTGATTAATAGCCCAGGGTTTTATTTGCTCTATACACTTAATTGACCCTGCCTATATTTGGGGCAAGCGTCCATATGGGACAGACCTTTAAAATGAAATAGATTTCTATTGTGACGGCCCCATGTGCTCTTTGTCTCTGGGGCCTGTGCGCTGTGTGGTTGAAATAAACTTTTCAACCAGTAAGAACATTACTTTTAGAAAAATTACTTTGTCAAATCATTCATTTGATCTATGTCCGACAGACAGCTCTTATTGCAGGCAACAATGTAACAACAACAAGCATACCAAACAACTAGTAACACAGTGAGCAATGGACTTCACATGACAGCATTCACAGGACAGGATTCATTCTTATTAAAGTTTTTTTTGATTGTCTTGATCCGTGGACCCTTACAGACTGAAGGAATATAAATAATCAAGGAATGGACACATAACGGACTTAGCGAGCACTTCAAATGTAGAGAGTCGGCACTTCCCCCCCCCCCATCTCTCGTTTGCCATGCTGGTAAATCTGAATGAATAAGATTTTGGAGCACATTGTTTCAGTAAAATGAACTGAACAATTGAATTGTGGTGAATCAAACTAATCTAATGGTATATAGCATGTCCATAGTGAGCAAAGTTTAAATATTTATATTTGCATTTATCCTGCAATGGACTGGCGACCTGTCCAGGGTGCACCCCGCCTTTGGCCCAATGTCAGCTGGGAGGATAAGCGGTTGACAATGGATGGATGGATTTGCATTCATGATCTAAGCAGCTTAGAACTAGCTCAAGCATGCGACCCAGCAGACCTTAAGAGGTTTCATGAATCCAAAGAACTTCTATAAAAACCAGACCAGGCGTCTAATCGAGAGCTACGTTTATCTGTCAGAATGTGTTCCTGCAACAGGCCAGTAAAAAGGGACAGGCGGCAATTTGGAACTCAGCTATTAATTGAAGTTTTATGGTACACAGACATGCAAAAGAAAATCGAGTCACCTGGTTGGCTATGGTGGGAGTGCGTGGTGTGGTGTGTTTGATGTTGTTGAAACCGTAGGCCATGGCGGCGTCCTCCATTATATCACAGGCGTGGATGATGTCTGAGCGCGTGGGTGGGATCTCAACCTCGATCTCATCACCAACACCTGTAGGCTGGGAGCGCAGGCACATCCTGGTCAGCAGCTGGGCGATTTTGTCCGTTGGCTCACTGTCAGGAGAAAACAAAACACAACGCTGTTCATTCAAAAGAATTCAAACCGCTAAGGAAACACTGGCACAAAGGAGCTATGGAGCAGTCAGTGCTTTTCCAAGTAAGATGTGATGAAGTATGCGAATGATTTCTGACATCAGAAAATAGCTTTATTGTAAAATGTAGAAAGGGCAAAGGTCCCCCTAGTGTTGCAGGACTTCTGTACTAGATTCTGTTACATAGCATGAGTGTACCTAATTAAACTGGTAAGCCCCTCAATTTGCCCGTTGATGCAAAACTGAATGCATCTTTTTTTTTCTCCCTGCAGGCATCTTTTACTTTCATTTTGTTCTTTGACTCTTGTACAGTGTACGCCCAGCTTGACTTACCTGATGCCAACCTTTCGATTGATGAACTCGCTGGACAACTTCTCCTTCCTGTAAGGCAGCTCCTGATGTACAAACCAGGATACAACGGCAGAGAATTAGGAGACAGCAGTAAAAACATTCATGTCACATTATAAAAAAAAGGACACAGTGCAAGATGAATAGTAATATACAGTACTGGGTATTTGAAGGTCTTGCCGTCTGGGTACACCACCTCCGCCTCCTCTACCCTGAAAGAGCAAGAGATAATAAATCTCTCACTGTAATACTCTTAAACCACAATCACTCATTTGACTTGTATGATGGAATTTGGTATGTTTCCACCACTTAATATGAAGAGAACAAATCAGCATCTTAAACATAGAACATATGACACAAAACCAGGGAATGTCATCCCGTCGCACTTCTCCATGGAGATGAAAAGCTGGTATATTAGACCGATGTGCGACTTACGTGAAAGGCTGTGAACAGTACTCGCTGAACATGGTCACCAACGTGTCCAACACGATCTTTGCCTGGAAAGAACAATGTCAAGTCAGTTTTCATCGCCAACATCGACTGAACGACATGTGATTTGGCATTTCTCCGTTTTCCTCTCAGTTGTACCTTGTTCAGGTCTGTGGCCGTGCACTCAATGAAGACATTCTTTGTCTTTAGGGTGATCTTTGAATGATCCCCTGGGAAAAACAAAAACAAATGAATGTTTACTATTATACTGCAGGGGGTATTTTATTATCTCGGAATGCTAAAGTTCATTTTTTCTTTTTTAGCTCCTGATGTTTGAATACTGCTTTGCCGGTTATTCTTTTTTTTTTTTACCATTGGGTTTAACAAGCTTGGGGAGGATGAAAATAAAGCCAGAAATGAAGGCAGAAACCGTACTCACCATTGATGATGGGAGGCATGGACAGGACGATACCGTTGCTGTCGTAGATGACGGGGTACACGGGCTTGTCTTCAATAATGTGAAGGTAAGGCTTCAAGTGGCTGTCTGCCTGTATCAGTCAAAAGAACGCAAGGTTAGCAGCGCTCAAAAAGACAAAACGCTCTTCTAACTGGCGTCCCGCCAACTAGCTGTTCACCTTGTAGAGGCTCATGAGCTGGGTAGCGGTGTACTCCTTGGTCTGATTGAGGGGTTTGAAGCTGATGTCTCCAGGAGGTTTTGCTGTGTATGTGAAAGGGCCAGAGAGGGTGTCCAGGTCATGGGTTCCGATGGCCACCAGGGTCCTCTTCCTGCAACCCAAAACACAGTTAATGTTTGAATAATGTTAAAGAGACAAGTTTATTTTCTTTACAGCTGCTCGCACAGGGATAATAGTGGTGTGTTTTTTTGGCTCGTAGGCTGTGGCTACACAGAAAATACTTCAGTAGGATAAATTCTGTGTTGCTTTTGGACAGTTTCAGAAATCCCTTGATAATAATAAAAAGAACGAAAATATACAAACATTGTCCTAATTAGTAGCATACTGTATTTCCAAACTTGATTCTTAGAAAATAAATATGTTCTCACATTGGTCACAGAAAATTACTCAGCAACTACTTTGAGTAATTTTCTAAAGGACAACTGTTGAATAGTCGCAGTACACCAGGAAAATAACTGGTAGCTGAATCGATAGTGAAAGTAATCGGCCTAAGATAAATGTTTACATAATTTCATCCAAGCATGCACTACACCTGCTCTGTAACACAATGGTAGCAACTTCTTCACCCTGCTCCACCTTTGTTAAAAACTCAAAACAAATACAGGCTGTTCATGTTGTACCAGTCAGGCCGAGGCAGTTACTTTCGAATTGCAGTCGTAGTTAGTGAAACAGCTAATCTGACCTGCAGACGTTTTGGTGGAGTTTCTCCTGCAGCTCGATGAAGCTGTCATAGCGCTCCTGTGTGAAGGTGAGGTTCCTCAACACTGCTGCCACAGCATAAGGTCGCACCGCCGCCGTCTGTACACAACAAACATATAAGTAACAACTAAGTGGATACTGTGGTAATACACTGATTTATTTAATTTATAAACCAAACCAATGATAGATTCAAGCAGTCGTTAGTATTTGTTTTTGATTGAAAATCATGACCGTTTCCGCCCACCTCCTTAGTAATGATCAGCTTGTGAGGCTGCCCGCTGGCCGGGCTGACACGTCTGTAGTGAGGTGCGTCCAACCTGCAACATAAAAACAATCTCTGTAGCTGCAGTATAGCAAGTGTGCATGCACTATACCCATAATGGAGAAGTGCCTTGCATTTAAGATGCCTGACAAAACCAAAAACCCACACGTCTTACTCACTTATTCTTGAAGACCTGCAGTCCACGGACCAGCCCCTCCAGACACAGCAGGTCATGGCGGTTAGCTGGTACATCAATCTTGTAGAGGATGATGTCAGACGCTCCTGATGCCTTTGAGTCACCCTGCTCTCGGGTGATTATCTCCTTCTCCGAGGTCTGTAAGGGGGGTCAGCACCAAGTTCACTGGTTACATGTCACAGTTCAGGGGATGTTTTTGACACAAATGTAGGCCTACTGGCAGACCATTCTCATTTGGATATTTGACTTAATGTAATCATGAAAAAGGACAAATATTTGTATACAATTTGGTTAGACACCCTTTACTTTCGTTTACTCACTATCTCATCCAGCTCCAGCCCATATTCAAAACACAGCTCGTCAAACTCCTCGTCGGCTGGAACAAAAAGCAAACAGCCATTAAAAGCAGTTTTATATTCACCGGCTAATATTTTTAGATTGCTGTCGCGAACAGACTGCTCAAATCTAAATCAATCAATCAACAAAATTTATTTCGGTCCTCATACATAGTTTATCAAAATAAACATAACAACCAAAAAGGGTGTAGACTGAAGCCTATGCTTACTATGCCTACCCTTTTTACATAATTATCTAATCAGCGTCACTTTTCTCTCTGAATTTAAACCATTCAAAATATATGTTCAAAACATACGCACAGTTACATAT
>JAPMOB010197195.1:0-12645 GCA_029875015.1 Lepomis gibbosus
TAAGAGAGGACTTCACGGGAATATCGTGGTGAACAACTCGCCGCCTTGAGTTGGGAGTGTGAGTTAAGTTTTGAAATGACATCAGCCCTCATAAAAAATGGGATCCGATGAGACATTCACTTGCCGCTCGGAATCTCTTGCTTCCTTAGTCAAGACATCGCAGCAGCCTTATTGTCGCAGATAAGGCTGGCCTAATAATACCATTACACATAGGCCTATGACAGGTACACAATTAATATGCTTATTGACATACCAACCCTAATTATTCGCATAAATGCATATGGCTGTAAATAGTTTTATAATGGGCTACTTTTTATTCATTGCCAAACACTCTTCCTCTCCCTCATCATAACCAAAACATAGTAAAGCCCCGATTCACCAAGCATCGTTTGATAACTGTGGAGCACAACATGGCTTACATTTTCCAAGGCAGGCCTATTAATCTATAATAAGACTTAAGCTGCCCAGTCTTGTGCATAATTTTTGTTTGGTCGTTAACGACACTCTCGAGAGCGCCTGAAGACAGCACCACGCACACTGGTCCTCCAGTGCGCCAGAGGACGCATTTCTCATCACAAATGTTTTCAAGGCTTCTAATTAAAAGGACAGATATTTGATTATAGTGGTGTAAATTGGAACAGCGCTAACAAAGGAGGAGCTGCAGGAGCAGCAAAGCCAGTATGATGTTTGATTTCTGTGCATATGTGTGCTGGTAAACATTTTCCCTATTGATGAAATGTGACAGGTTTGAGAGAGACCGAGCAATACGTAGAGAGGAGCCTATCATTGTCAATGTAATTGTTCCTTTCCTTTCCCTTCATAGAGCTCATTGCTATACAAACAAGGCATGAAAAAGTATCATCGATGTGTGGATTATGACGATCTAAGCCTCATTTTCCCAAGTGCCCTCACTTTTTTTTGCAAGGAGCAAAAAAACATACCATAGGCCTATTCCCCAGTGATATATTTTGTTTGTCTTCAACCAAACATCATTTGCCATGTAGCCTATGCAAACATGAATCAATATGATGTGAAGTTAACAGCTCATTATCATTATCTCTATCACTACCTGTTCAACTTGTCAGACAGGCCCGGTGGATATAATTCAAAACAATATACTTTTATCAGGAGTCGAAATGCAACAGCTACAATTGCCTAAATGTCACTAGAAAATGATATAATAAATGTTGTGCAGATAAGCATCATTTTCCTGGGGAATCCTGGAATTTATTGTTTCCCACCCCAGGCACCCCCGAACTGTAGGCCAAACACCTACAGTGTAAGAAGCTTTGGGAAACACAGTATGAATGTCCCAACTGCTGTCTTGCTTTGCAACATTCCTGGGCCCCTGAAGCTGCAGTTTGCAGTGGCCCCCAGTAGCTACAACTTTTGCTTGTTTACTTACTACAGAAATGTGTTGACCACTTACAAACACGACCATCAGATGCTACTTTCACTGTATACAAACAGAAGGTATACTAGTGCTACCAGTGTTGTGGTGTTATGTACAGTAGCAGTGATACTGTCTAGTACCTTTAGGTCTGGTAGCCAAATCAGTATCTATGTTTTGGTTCCAGTAATTGTTGCAAAGGTAATTTTTGTTTTTTTTAAGTAAAATGATACCTCATATTGTTTTCCAGTGAAACTGTGACATGTGACATGATCTAATGATTAGTGTTTGACAGGTTCTGATGTACTAAGGACTAATTAGTCACTTATTCAAAATATATTGGTGGTACATCAAACTGTATGTGGTGCATGCAACATTTTGAATGTGAGGTGATTCATTGTAGACAAAGAAATAATAACTGATGAAATTGTGTATAGTAAAAGCTAATATATTCACTGTTACTTGATGCGAACTTAGTAATCATGCTTAGGGCGCCCACTCAAGGCCAGTATCAGGTATTGACACTTACCCCCTCTCAATTCCTGCAATTCGTGGAAACACAACATCCAGGCGCAAGCATTTTATGTGGAACCTAATCTATCATGTTTTTTTCAGAAAGGACATTGTTGCGACATTTGAAAAATGGAGAAAGCTTTGTAGATCACCTTTTATAAAACACCTAGACTTTGTGTCACTGAGAGTTAATTATACTGACCTATAGTGACTTAAATAACTTCTTATATGCTCAGATGTCCCATTGCGGTTGCAGCTACTATTTTGATTAATGTTCAAAATGGAAATAATTCTTTGAGCCAGAAAAATCTGATTAAGCATCTAAGAAAAAATATCATTCTACTCAAATAGACACAAAGGTGTAACATACACCTGAACAACCTTCCTCTGAGTCTCCATGGTCAACAGGTAGGGCAAACAAATAAAAATGTAATCATGCAGTCGACAAAAATACAACATTCATGAATGAAATCATGTCAAAGGTGGCTTAAAATGGAAATACATACATGAGTCAAATACAATCCAATCAATTGATAGTAGGTGGTTTATACTTACATCTTGGCTAAACAAAGCATTGGCAGGCCTTCATTCATCAAGAGTTTAGAGTTAGCAAACGGTTTGATGCTGGGAGGCAAAAGCAATGGGGAACACTGAAGCATCTTCCAGTCTTCATCATGTTTAAGGGCGATTTTAATGCATTTGGGGTAGACTGGAGTTGGACACGCACACAAACATTTTCAGCTTTGCTTGACGTGACATTTGGGATTCAGTCAAGTAGTGAGGAGGACAGTCAAACACAATATAGAGCCTAAATGGTACAGTGAAACAGTCATAACATTAGGAAAATGTACCTCTCTAATAAGTACATCCATTGCCTTTTTTCAAAGGAAAGAAGAACACAATTGCCACAAAATTACCCATATAGGAGTATAGGTATGTTTTTAAACAAGTCTATTAAAGTAGGTGCAGCCAGTATTTCATGATGTTGCATGTGTGAAAGTCAATGAATGAGTTCCTTGTAGGGTGAATCTCAACTGTCATTTTTCTCCTCCCTAATGTACTAATCCCAATATGACCAGCAGAGGTCAGCACATAACCACATAAAGCACATTCAATAGATATTCTTTTAGGTTTGCAGAGGGCTTTGTCAGGCACAGAGAGCGCTGACACAACAATTTACAAAGCATGTTTCTGCACTCTCAACTTAAATATTTCTGAATGATGTATTACAGCATTTAGGTTTTTGGCATTACAACATGCATACACTCATTAATTGCTTTGTTGCCACAGCATAAATAGAACATAGACTTTTAACCCAAAACCAGACTTGGCAATTAATGAAACAAGCAAGCAGTTTTAGAACTCAGGAGGGAGGAGAGAGGGGAAACAGAAGCACAGTTTTTTTATTTCATACTTCAAAAACTATCATTATGATCTGGAACAGCAAAAGTTCTTAAATTGTTGCAATGTGTGGCGTACTGAAGCTTGGTGAATAAGCATTTGAATGAGCTCTAATTCTGTATCAGTATGTGTGACGGAGCCACTGAACGAGTTTTCACTGACAATGTTGTGCTGCATTGAAAGACAAAGACAAAGAAGACAAAGAAAGAGGAGAAAAAGACGAGCAAGATGGATGACGGGAAGAGAGGAAATGAAACTAATGAAATAGCAAAGGATGACTGAGCAAAGAAAGGTAAAACGGAAAAAAATCAGGGAGGCTGAGTTAATCATTGCATTCAGATGGCAACTCTCCCTCTCCACTCCTCATAAGATGTTGTATTTAATGAGGAGCATGGCAGACAGTCACTTTATACTCAGAACTCATTGCAGTCTGTGGTTTTAATCCAGCTCCATATGTCTGAATTCAGGTGGTCCTTCAGTGGTAATGTGAGAGGAGAAGATTACAGTGAGATGAAAAGATACTTGCAGTAATCCATCCTCTGTGTAGAGACAGAGAAACATGCGGAGCCGGTTATAGGAGGGTATTTAGACGGCAGCAATGCCAGCTTAAAGTCAGCCAGAAAGGCCCCTGATTCAACCCTCTGCTCTGTTCTGCTCCACTCACTCTCTGATTAAAGAGAAAGGAGGGCACACACACACAAATACTACCTTCATATGCATCTCCTGGTGATCTCAGCATTCAGGTCATATTAAACAGAAATTTTGGTTGTGTTTTAATATAAGCAGCCTCTGCTCTGGGTCACACTGAGTCATGACACATCATCAGACTCTATAGTCGTCTCCTCTGTGGACAAAATGAAACACAGGTGAGTTGCAAAATGGAAAAGTAATCTTTTTGCTGTTTCCACTACTGTCTTTCTCTCCCGCTGCATAGTCCTCAATGTATATGTCTATGTATGAGATGGAGAGAGGGAGGAGGTGGAAAAAAGAGGAAAGGAAGGACGGTGAGTCTGTGGAGGAGGTAGAAAGACAGGCAGTGAAGTGAACACATGCAGTGTTGTTGGCAGGAGCTCCCTAGAAGGCTGTCACCTCTGTTACGGGAGCGACTTGGCTAAGTAGTGCTGATCACACATCTGTTGCCATTGGATAAAAAAGAAAAAGAAGTTTCTATGTGATGCCTCACTCTGGCACTACTGGACCTTTATGCAGCAATTGACAATGTCCTCTTTGTATCTCTCTCTCTCTCTCATTTAAAAATCTAATTGTCACTGCACTTGTGATGTAGGCTACTTCATGCATCTGCAACCTTGTAGCACTCATGTCAGGCGGAATTTGAAACTCAAGATTGTGGAACTATTCTCAGTAACGTCTCCTTGATCTACTCTGGCTTGGGTTCTACCTCTTTGTACCTTGCTTTGTACAAGTGTCAGCTGAATTAAAAAATGTAAATTTAAAATGCAACAAGAAGTGGGTCAATATTTCTTATTATGCCCGACTATGGCTTAGTCCTACCTTGACCATGGAACATTCTCTTCTGCAACTCTAAAGAAAATCCGTAATCCTCTATTTCTCTTCTCACGTGTGGTGGTGTGCCTCAAGGCTTTTTAGGTTTGCTTTTTTTTGTTTTTACAAATACACACTTCCTATTAGAAACGTTATTTGCAAATACAATATGAATTTACATTTCTATGCTGACGACATCCAGCTATATGTACCAATAACACCTGGTGAAACTAGCAGTTTAGTTGCTGTCATAAAATGCCTTGAGGACTTTGAGTGCTGCTTGTTAAACATTTCCTCACAAGTAAAACACAAATAAAATCCAGTCATACTACTGCAGTTCCCTATCATCCTACTTCCCTGTTGCAGATGTTTCACAATGCTGCAGCAAGGACCATTTCAAGGAAGTGCGACCACTTTACTCCTATCCTAGTCCACCTTCACTGGTTATTTTAAACACAAATTAAACATTTTTCAGTTATTTCGATTCAAGATAAATGATAGGTTTCGCTTGCAAAGCCCTCCTGCATTAGGATGCTTTATCAAAGGAACTCTTGGTATTGCTGCAGACTTTGTTTCTTTCTTCTTTTTTTCTTCTATGTGCCAGTCTTTTGTGTTTTTTGTGTCCATTAGTTTGAAACCATTCATGTTGGGGCCATCGATATGACAAAAAATTCACATCCCGATATAGGTCATTTCATATCCCAATAACGATATCCGATATATAATATTTTTGTAAATTCAATGAAATTGGCATTTTCAACAGTAACTCGAGATATTTCTCTGCATCATAAAGGTGGGGTAACTTGACAACACGTGGACAAATATCATGACAGAGTGAACAACAACACAGCAAGATAAGTAACTAATGTTAAGTAGTTTGTGAAATAGCTAACTGACGCTACTGCAAAGCTAACATGAGAGGACCAGACAGCACAGCAGCTCCAGAGAGCAACACTCAGAGCAGGTAATCTTACAGCTAACATTACAACAACAGTTCATTCTTGTTGAACTATAAAGTAAGCTGTATGTCCGTGGATAAGTCATTAAACGTTACCTGACTGACACACACATCATGACTGGCATTGCTGGATAATAGTGTTGTGTGGCTCGTCCATTATTTTCAGTGCAAATTTCTTGCCTTCTTGAGTTCGATAGGTATGGTAGATGTCAAATACCAACTTCAAACTAAATTCACTATAGGGCGTAGCGTCCTCCATCAACAAAATATTATAGTAAAGTGTGGAATTGGCAACACAATGATAAAAACAATAGATATCGTCATTTCGCACAGCCCTAATAAGTGATGTTGAAATTTACACTAATCCTGTCTTGACTTGGCATGACACACACACACACACACACACACACACACACACACACGCAACCCACCCATCATGGGCCACCACCAGAGGATGCCATTGGCATACCGGTAGTTGCACAAGAGCATGCACTTGGGCACACACACACAGACCTATGAAATTTCTGCTTTCACTCATTCTCCAGATCTCTTACTCACAACACACACGCATACATTTACACAATGCCACCACTCACACATTGCCGCCTGTTTAGTTTCAATCCTGTAGGGCCGTTTTCTCTTTCACACTGTGTGATTTGTGGAATCTTTTGATGTGTAAAGTGGCAAAACCTGCAGCTTTATCTGGACTTTGTCACAGTTTTTGGAGTCAGCAAAGTCTACAGGCCAGTGGAAGAAATGAGAGCGTGTGCTTTTACACTGGCAGTTTAGTCCAAATCCAGGAGCAATTCAGCTAAAAATGGGTTAATATGAATCCTTTTTACACCTGTACAAGCACTTCAGAAAATCCACTATACAGGTAAAGAATCAGTTTTCTTCTCCTCACAGTAATAAACTTTTTCTTCAGGTTATGATGTACAGTACACCTGTTTGACACAATGGCCCTGGCTGAATCAGCAATAGCTCCTTCCCTTCTTGTGACACTGTGCGATGTGGAGCCACTCCTGGCTCATTTCTTTTCCAGAATGAAAACATCAGCCATCTGGTCCAGGGGTGAAGGGTCAAATCTCAGGCTGGTAATGAGGATGGCGTCGCTAGGGGGATGTAGGGATGTGTGCGTGCGAGCCTTGCAGCGCGTGTCTGCTTCCTGAGTGAGCATTAAACATTAACGAGTCAGCTCTGTGAATCTGGAGAGAGGAGAGGGGAGACAAGGGGACAAGAGATGTGAGTAGAGGGAAAGGGACAGTGCATGGACAAAGTCACTTCAGAGAGAGCGTGAGAGAGAGAGAGAGAGAGAGAGAGAGCAGAGGGAAATGTGCAGATAGACACATGAGTCCATGCACACAAACACACACATGCACAGGCACACAAATGCACAGAAAGATGGACTGCATGTGGATACACGCTCCTCAAAAAGCTTTTCCTCTTGTTTATTGACTCAGCCTTCCAACATTCAGTACATCAATAGCCCTGGTCGATGAGAAAGAAAAAGACACAGAGGCTACCGCTGTGACGGAGGTGTTTGTGTGTGAGCGTGTGAGCGTGTGTGTGTGTGTGTGTGTGTGTGTGAGTTTGTGTGCTTCCGCATGTTCACCAACCTTTTCTTTCCACCCAACCCATTTCATCCAACACATCCCATAATTTGTTCCAGTTATTTTCCACCATGACCGCAATAATTTCCTCTGGATTTCTACTGGCAGTAACTATGAGATGCAGGTCTATCTAAAGGCAAACTGTTAGATAATACTAACAGGTCTCATTTGGCCTCTGCACCATGGCTACCTAATTAGTTGGAGATCACAATGGGCCAGCAATGAGATTCAGCAGTGTAGTCAAGTACAGAGAGCTCACGTAAACTGAGTTATACTCACTTCCTTTTATGCTCTTTAGAGACTATTATGTGTGTGTGTCTCTCTCTGAGAGTCTGTGTGTGTGTGTGTGTGTGTGTGTGTGTGTGTTGGTGTAGTTGCCATGGAGATGCAAAAGATGGTGGGAATTATGGAATACCCATGTCCTCAGCAGTAAGCCCACCTCTCACACAATACCAGTAACCTTTTGGTGTGACGTTTTTAGTCTGTCCCCAACCACAGGGCAGTTTAATCATAGCATTTGTACAGCAGAGGGTCTTTACATACATTACATGTGTTAGTGCAAGTAGTGATACACAGGACAGCAGCGCTTGGAGGTGCACCTGGGTTTTGAAGGGGCAGAATTGGTCTTGTTTTCCACCTACAATTGCTCATGTTACAGAAATGAAAAGAAAAAATAGAAAAATACTGTACAGAATCATTCTACGTATATAGAGTACTATATACAGTTAAAAACACTATAAAAGAAGTCCCAGGGTATTTAAAGCAAGGTATTTTTTTATTTTGCAGAAATATCATACATATTGGTACATATTTACATTTGAAATAAACAAGGTTAAACATACACTGTCCTGTGAAAATCTTACATAGCATCAATAATTCAATAAAACAAGTCTGTTTTCAGCCATGTGAGAAGGCATTTTTTGAGATAATCCAGTGGATTTTAAAATGGTTTATTTAGCTTAAAATGTGAGATGGTCTTTGCAGCCAATAAAGGAACACTTAATCCTTCACTTTATTTGAAAAATTCATAATCACCAAATTAGGAGATACACTGGTTTTCTGGGCCAGTGACAACATACACAAAAATCTGTGTGTTGTATCTTTGGTGTCACTCACAGAATTTTAAAGAGATCTTTTGAGGTCAATTCTAGGTTAACACAACATTTGCTGCCATGTTGATGGTAATTGAATGCAGAAAAATTATTAGCCTTAATATCTTCCTGATGAAACAAGTTAAAATTGCCTTCAAATGACATATAAAAAAAGGGGAATTTCTGTTTACTTCAGTGAGAGTTTTCTAATGGCCACAGTTAAATTTATCTTCAATTGTTTAGCCATTCTGATTGTTGTTTTAGACACTGACCACTAAATTTCTCATTTACAATTTAAAATGCAGTGGGATTAAATTGACACTCTCTTTTTAGTTGCTATGTAACCAACTAAAGATATTGCTCTTTATATATTTAAAGATTTACCTTTCTTTATACAGATATTCTGTGCAAATACACTTTTTGAAATTCAGGTCGTAGATTTGGACACTTCTCTGCCCACAGGAGTTAAAATTGTTTGCCTCCTGAACAGCCATGAGTCAGAGCACCATCGTTTAATGTTTTGCCTCCAATGTCCCTTTGGTATCTTTTGGTATAAAATATCAGAGAGTGCCTGGGTTGGAGCATTTGTGTGTGTGATGTGTAGTGTATTGATTATTTATCTTTTAAAAGTGCAAGCATGAATTCTTCACTCATGGGAAAAACTAGGGAGAGTTTGTGCTTCCTCCTTGCCTTGAAGGCGGATATAAGTTAAATTCTGAATACCTGGGACAGCCTGGGGAAATTCAAGAAACATTTCACCATTTTTCACTGAATACCTACTGGTGGGAAAATTAAATGTCTTTTTCCAACCAACCTCAAGACATTTTATAACCTCACTTCTTTTTGTTTTTACGGTATAGTCTCTGATTATGTGTGTGTGTTTGTGTGTGTGTGTGTGCGTATGCACAAATTGGCTGTCATTATCCAGAAATGTTATCACATAAACACAAATGCACTCATGCAGCTGTCTCAGTATTACTGGTGTAATTATCAACATGAACAACTACTATTATGTAACATTGCCAGGTACAGACTTTTACAAGAGGTCACCAGAGAAGAGTATTAATAATATATGAGGTGGAATAACTGCAAAACAACATTAATCAGCCTTGTGGTTCTGATATAGTGACTATCATGGTTTATTCTTGTCTAGACCCTATTTCCTGTGGCGGTTGGACGTAAAGGAGGATCATAGTAACAGTACATCTTTTACCTCATTTACACTGTTACCGCCCTGTGGTCTCAAGGGGGCGCTAAATGTCATGAGTAGGCCAGGCTGTGAGGTGAGAAGAGAGGATTTGTTGTACCTGTAACAAAGACTTCTAAAGTTCTTCCATACTTGGAACAAACAAGGTACAATGGGGAGCTGCTGGTTGCTGCATCTTCAAGCACCACTGTTGCTTTGGAAAAAAACCTATAGCGCAGCAAGCGTTATAATTTTACATCTCCAGGTGGGGCTGTTAAATTTGCTCCATCCTTTTCTATTCTGGGTTGTTGCCACAATCTGCCTTTTTGTCCTTTGCAAAAATCAATATTTAGCTACTCTGACCTGATTTATCCCCAAACATCCTAAATGATACTGACACGAAAAAACACATTTACTACATGAAGGTTATAGTAAGTTTGTGAAAAGTTCCCATCGGGCCTTCATAGAGACAAACATGGATGGAGACAGAGACAGCCTGATGCAGACACAGTGTCTAGGCCTGTCTTCCTCCCTACACTGGCAGTAAAGAGTGTTTATGTGAGTAGTCTGCAGCGTGAGCGCGTCCCACACGGCTCCTTGATTGAAAGAAAACAACATCAATCTAGCACAGGCCCCAAGGCCTTTAAATAACCGACAGGCTATTCAGGGCAGGGATCCCATTCTCTGCCTGCTGCTGCCGCTGACTTTAGTGTCAATCTGTACCCAAACACACACTACTTTCACCTCCACACACATATATTTGAATATATAGATGAACCGATCTTTCCCTCTCTGCTACTCCTTCACCATTTAAACCTCACTCGTCCCTTATCATCTTTTCCTCCTGTCCCTCCTCTGCGCTCTCTCCTTCCCAAGTGTATTGTGGTCATTTTCATTCATCGCCCCCATGATGCTAAAATGTCAAGGTTAGAGTGTGCCAGTTCTCTCTCTCTCTTTCTCTCTCTCTCTCTCTCTCTCTCTCTCTCTCACACACGCACACACACACACACACACACACACACAGACACACACACGGCCAGAGAGGGAGGGGAAGGGACTACCGACTCTGAATACAAGAATTAGTGAAGCGTGTATTTTCCTTCTTCTCCCTTTCTTTGCCTCTCTCGCTCCTCTGCTGCCCCCTCTCTTTGTTGGTGGGGGCCTTTGGTGTGTGTGTTTGTGTGTGTGAGACAGAGAGAGAGAGAGAGACAGAGAGAGAGTTTAAGGGGTGAGGGGTTGCAGTGACTGTGAGGGGGGTTATCAGAGGTGTGGGCTGGGGTTTAATGTGGCTTGGTGGTTTTATTTTGCTGTGGTGTTTATATGCATGACTCTGATCTGGATGTAGTAAAAAATAACAAGTAGAGTATAACAAACAGCACCATATTCCAGTGTTTGTTAGTATGTTTCCTCCTCCTTTACAAGCTCACTTACGAGCCAAATTGAGAGAGAGAAAGAGAGAGACCATTTGATACCACACAATGAAAAAAAGGTCCTTGGCTGAAAACTACTTTTCAAATTATGAAATTAATTCATTAAAATGTTACTCCTTGTAGTTAATTTGACCTTGTGATTAATTTGATCTGTGTTTCCAGAGGTTGATGTTTCTTCATCTTCAACTGACTATTTATTTTTTAGTCTTACAGGGCCAGACTGCAAACCTTTCATGTACAGCACGTGAGCGTATGTATGTGCTAAGTGTGTGAGTGTTTAAAAAAGGGAGTGAAATGTGTGATCGTCTGAGGAAGTTATCAGCACACACAATATGGTTTGCAGTTGATAAGTTTGTCTGGGTTAGACTGTGAACATTTTTTCTCATGCTTTGTTGGGCCCGCTGACAAACAAGCCTTGCTCAAAGAGGGCAGTGGCGGACTACTTCACTTCCTCCAAATATAAAATCTCTACCCCCTTCACCCCCTTCAAAAGTTCTCCCCAAAACTCCCCCATCCCTCTTAGAAAGGACCACCCCTCTTCCCCCGGTGAACCCCCTCAATCCCATCCCTAAAGCAGTGCCCCAAGAGAACAGAGGTAAATATGCCCTCGTTCCCTTCACCCCACTCAGCTCCAACAGCCCTCACCTCACTCCTCCTCCCCTCTTTCTCTGTTTGTTTGCCGCCGGGCTGCTTTCTGGACTTTTTTTATGGGAGGGGGGCATTACGAAGCCTCAAACCCAGGGCACACTTTGAAGATGCTGCAGAAAAAAGGCAAGCCTCTGATGAAGATCAATTTGCAAGGTTAGGGCAACATCTGTGCATGCTTTCTAATGTTTTTTCAACTAGAAGTTGTTTAGCTGACGGCTGCCATGCCGCCTAGCAACTAAAAAGTTTACACACAAGTTCCAGTCGCCTCACTTACAGGCTCACACCAAAAGGGAGACACGGGGAGAATGTACACAAAGCTGGGCAACATATACTGAGAAATGACAACAGCTGACAGACGAAAATGTTACATTTAATGTAACAACAGGGTCAAGATTTGGAAAAGTTACAAAATTGTTCCTTGAAACAAACAAAAACATGGATTAATTCATTCTTGAAGAAAAATGCCATACATTCACTCCAGCTATTCTTACTCCAGAAACCTGTGAATGGCATACGTGCCCATTTTTTAAAATAGTCGACATGTTTACAGTATGTTCATGCGGCGTTGGAGCAGAGACTGTGTAGGAGTGAAAGGTAAGCGTGGGAGAGATGAGCGAAGAGGAAGGAGATCTGCTGTTGGGGCTATGTTTGTGTGTAAGTGTGTGTGCTATTTTCCTCCCTGCAGTGCAATTAATACTCATTCCAAGAATAGAGAAGGAAAATAAATTGTTAAATGAGTTGTATTACTATGATACAAGTGAAAAAGTCAAAACACTGATAAGTGTTTACTTACATTTACTTACATTTCTAGCTGCTCAAAAGGGAGTTTTGAGCTTTTTGAGCTGATATCATGTGCTTAACTACTTCTCTGAGAAAAGAAACAATGCTCTGTGTACAAGCTTCACATCAATTTGC
>JAPMOB010197198.1:0-11726 GCA_029875015.1 Lepomis gibbosus
AACTATGCTATGTTAAGTCTTCATCAGTCTCCGAAACTTCTTCACACCTGGACCTGGCTCACAACAATAATTTCCTAACACCATGCAGGCCTACCTAATGCCCTACCAACTGTGCCTTAAGCTCATCTTTCTTTTCATTGTACTGCTTCTTAACGCCGCTTGCAATTGTACCTCTAGAGGGGATGCGATAGCCTGGTTTATTGTTCTTCAGAAGTTCCCCAAATCTGTAACCGTCCACCACGTTTATAGGCATCATGTCCTTTTCTACCATAAAGCAAAGCCTCTGAGTTGTTGCCTCTGCACACTCATTACTACAACCAGCCCAGTCTAGCTAACACTTTCGACATGCACTGCAACTGTGGGTCGCCATTTCCCCCTGACTGTGATGCACTACTGAAAGTAGTTTTTCTGAAATGCAAAGGGGAAGTACACCCTCTTATGATAGAAAAGTTCATAGGTGTGAGCTCTAGAGGGATAGTACACAAAAAATATAGTCAGTTGATACATTTTTAATCTGTTAAATTCTTAACTGCAATTAATCTATTAATCATTAACATCCATACTACTCACAGATTGTCTTGTCGTGGCTATGTAAAGGCAAGTAGAGTTCTAAATCTTATCTTAAAGAATTGGAGACAGAATACGAGCTGGTCTGGCAAAGCTAGGAAAGGCACAATATTGAGCAGAGGGCTAGTTTCTTGCCTGAGGCACTATAAAATGCCAATTTGGACATGATTCAAAAGAGAATATTGATGTTTGATAAAATTCAAATTCACAAATCAAAGTGAAGTGCAAGGCTGCCAGCCGAGCTGGCTGGCATACAGGCCAGCGAGGGGGGAATTGGGAAGGCACGGAGGGCTGGTTCACAAGATGGGGAGCTTTAGGAGTGATGTACCAGGATCAATTCTAACAATGTTAATTTTCTGCACGCACCAGTGGGAGAAGTAGCCAAACAGAGATAGATTAATATGATAGTCTTCAGGGCTGAGACCTGGAGTGGGATGCCTGAATAAATATTCATCATACCTGTATAGTGAAATTATCAGTCTATGGAAGTTAGCAGACGTGTGTTACAAAGATTTTTTTTAATCATCTATACATACACACATGCTGACATACATTTCTCCTTGGTCTGGCTTCATTTAAGTCTCAGACACTCTACTGGAGGGATAAACACCATTTTTCCACAAAATACTTGGTTATTTGGGGTTTTAATAATGGTGATGGAAAGTGCGCTGTCAACACTAAAATCTCTCTCAGGTGCTCAACTGGGTTAATATCTGGTGTTTTTGCACTAATTGTTGTTTGTGGCTGTTAAATCAGGAATGAAAATATCTGTATGCTGCGACTCCCTGCAGGTTTTTTAAATATTGTCTGATTTCACAGTGGCTGACCATACACCGCCTGTGTTACTGCTGCTGCTCCTGAGTTAGTTTTTTATTATCTTGAAGTGACTGGAGCCTTATTATAAAAAGTTCTCCTGTCTATCTTCAACTGACTAAATCCACAGCTCTATATGTTTAACAAAATCCTGCCCTGGAATAATTCTGCTGGAAGGAAGATAATGTTTTACAAAAGGACTATGCTTCATTTATAACTAACAAGTCGGTGGAGGAAAAAATGTAGTGAAAGTTGTAATTTGTTTTTGGGACATCGTGTCAGCATATTTCTACCCTTCTGTGCTATTTTGTGAACTAACTGAACAATAGCCACAGTCTGACAACATGACAGGGTCTAATTGAACAGTGTTCCTGTATTGACAGATTTGTACATTTACTTACATTTTATGGATCATCACCAGAATGACACAAAATGGTAGGTAGGGACTGGCTGCTATGGCAACAAGTATCGTGCAGCCAGGATAGTACTGGATAAAAGCTGAGGAAAGTTTTTTTCTGTGCACACTAAATTACACTCCCCTTACAAAGTGTGGTCCAAACTAAGCTTTTTGAAAGACTCGGTCTGATCTCAAAAAGCAAAGCCCCATCATGCAAATGATCTGCACTGTATTGATCTCAAAAAACATCCCTGGCTGTTCAAGCCATCTGTGAAATTAGAGGTTAATCATGGATGATTACATAGAGAAAAAAGTGGGAAAGATCTGTTCAGTCCACTTGCATATCCGTTATTAGTGTGCAACTTTAATGTGTTATTGGTTTGCTGTAGTGGAAACCTAACCTCCCTAGTAGCATCATAATGAGAGCGAGGCTACAGCAAGGAGACCATTTGTCTGTGTCAACATAAAGAAAAGGGAGATTACACATCTCTCCCATCCTTATGCTTTAGCCTGAGACTCAGGCCTTTTCAGAGTCCATTATACAGCCGGTCTTTGAAATCCACCCTGATGTACGCTGACCTAAAGGGCTTTGTGAGTCTACGTGAATGAATGGCTGCCAACTGCCTGACTCAAGGAACCAGCTTCAGTTTACCTTTGAAGAAAATGATCAATATTTCCTCTCATTTGTACACTGTATGCCACTAAGAGGCACATGAGGAGGAGACTGAGGAGCGAATGCATAAAACAAACTTTTCTTATAACCTAAACCTTAGTACATGTACATTAAGTAATTGAAAGTATTTGCTGTATGTGTGTTTAATACTGCATCTTATTTCACTGCTTAATGGTATTATATTTAAAACATGTAGGTCCAATAACTACATTTACTGTTTCCACCCAGACAACAATACACCCAAGGATAAAGTTGCAAACCTGTTTTTAACTGCTGCCGACTGCAACACACTCGCTCAATACTGGACCATTTTCAAAAAATGTTCATTAAAATGTTAATTAGTCACATAGACACAAAAACATGGGAAAACATTGTCCAGGCTAAAAATATCAAATTTACTCATTAAGAGCAAATATTACTGGGACCACTACAGACAATTTAGATTTAACAAACGCAAAACAAGGGAAAATTGCACTCAGCTGCAAAACTTTATGGGATTGTGTGCGCTGTGATATCCTTAGTGAAATATCTTTTGTGATTCAGAACAGGAAACAGACATTTGTTGCAAGTTATGTGCAATTCATGGTGCTGTCAGCAGCCACAATCCATTCTTTGTGAATTTGCAGCTGAAAGTATATAGCCAAACTAAAATCCTGGCTGTTGTGATTTGACTCTTTTAAATCTAAATTTTATGGATTCTAGTAAAAATTAAACAGTCATTAAAATTTTATTTAGACATTGTTTACATTCATCTGTGTTTTTGAACGACAATCTTCAAAGTGAGTTTTGTGTTCATGTCACTCTTTTGAGTTAAACTGGTTTTCAGATTCTAGCATCCATTACAGGGAAAGAGGAGGGGTCTGAGGAAGGGGTTAAGGAAAAGCGCAAGTTACATATATTCTGCATACTAATGAGAGAACGCTTCCTGAACCAGCGGTCCTCTCACCCACTCCGAAGCCTCTGGCATTACCGCAGATTTTTAATGCCTGTATTTTATTTTTCAGTGAAACTTTTTTTTCAGTGCCAATACAAGTTTTTCTAACAAAAATGTTTAAATTCCAAAGTTTCCTTTTTCCGTTCCGGTTTAGTTTTCAATTTCTAAATCTTATTTTCAAAGCCAAAATTTAATGTCACTGTGCCACAAATTTTGATTTAAAGTGCTAACATCATCCCCATTGTACAAGAAAGTGAAGTATCTTAAAGAGGTGGTCTTATGCTTCATGGCTTTTTCCCTCTCCTTTATTCAGTTATATATGTTTTTTGTCCATGTAATAGGTTTGCAAAGTGAAAAAAGCCCAAAGTCCAGCCCAAAGGAAGTTTCCATCTCACACAGAAAGCTGTGCTCTAAGCCGCTTGAAAACAGCTCGTTTGTAGTCTAGCCCTTCACTTCCTTTACTTGCAACGTCACAATGAAAACGCGTCACAAAGCTTGCCAAGCGGCTGGTGGGGTCAGGCACACCTCACCTCCGCCCAGGTTCCAAACGGGCTGAGGGATACTAAAATGTAATGTGAAAACACAACAGACCGCTGATTGGTCAGAGAGAATATTTACACTATTTACTGCATCATCATTGCGTGCACCAGACAGAGGACAGCAACAAGTTTTATATTTTACAGTTTTCGTAACGAATTTTATCACTATATCCACTTTTGAGAAGTTCTGAGGTGAGAAATCAGCTGTGTAGATTTCGAATATTGACAGTTTTACAAGACCGGCCAGCCTTGCCATTTCCAGCCAGCCTTGCTCACAGAGCCCTCTGCTCCCGCTGTCACACAGACCGCTGCAGCAACAAAGGCCGAGTAAAACACAGCCGGAAGGTTTTCATACGCAATCTGTCTTTACATTCTGAGTAATACAGAAATGCTTTAACCCTAGACTGTATATATTTTAACTTAAAAAAGAGAAACCTGTGTGGATCGCCGGTGTGTGTCGCATTGAATGTTACGTTGCGGCAGTTGTGTGTGGCGTCGCTATGACGACAAGCTACGTACTATCTCTGGGTACTATGTGCAATGGAAAACGGAGCAGGGCCGAGTAGAGTCAAATCTATTGATTTGCACTATGGTAACATTTTTCGGCAAGGCAGCATAGACCGTCAGAACACCGGCAACAGTTCAACGTTTAGTCCTGATGGTAAGATGTGGAACAATGATGTTGTGTGATTGTGGACTGGTAATAACTTATACCATCTGCAAGGTTACGGTAGCAGTCTGAAGCGACTTTGATTTGGATCACACTACCTTGTTTTTTTACGACCTGCACTTCACTGCTTCTGATTGGCTAGTAGTCCTTAACTGGGAACTGCGCATGTGCAACTCCCAACAAAGATTTTGTACAAGTAAGAGCGGAGCATACAAAACATAGCAATGTGCAGTATGAGAAAAACATGGTGGTTTTTGAAAATTAAACCATGTAACCTGTTCTGGTACAACCCCTAATTAAGATTTTTAACCTGAAAATGCGCATAATACCACCTCTTTAATACCAACAGAGAATGATGGGAAGGAAAGCATATATCCATGGTGTGTCCATCTAGGTTTTCTTTTTTCTTTTGACCACAGGTAGGTCAGAATCCCTGCAGGTGCTTCATCTACGGCAGCCTGCCTTGCACATATTCTCCCTCTCATTCATCACTGTCTAAGCAGTTGACAAGTAGTGCAGTGGATATGGATCATCTTAGACAGTCAGATGAACCACTCCCAAAGGCACATTGTGCACACATACACACAAAGGCATACAGTCATAAGAAAAATGAGCAAAGACATAAGCCCAAGAGGAATCACATATACTGTAGGTCAGTGATTCTGAACGACCAGGCCATGACCTGGTACTGGTCTGTGCTGTGCTTGCAACTAGGGTGCAAAGATGTTATGTGACAAAACCAGACAACTTCTGAAGAAAAACTACAATCCTGTGCATGCTGTTCAGCTCTCATCTCCAAGGATATGTGTTTTTAGAATGGGGTCCCTGTAGTCACTCTCTTTCTGTCTGTTACATTTTCAAAACTGCTTAAGTGTATCTGAAAGAGGATTTGTCTTGTGTGTACTCTCAGGTTCTCCAATTCCCCCCCGAAGCACACCAGTTTCTGGGTAAATGACATGTCTTTGCCTTCATTGTCACTATGTTGCTACGTGTAAGCTTCAAAGGCTAAAGGATGGCTGTGCGGTAGCTGGTTAACCTTCACAACTTTGGGGAGTTGGGCTCCCATGTCCAATCCATCAATTGATCAAGAACGCAATGAGACCATGAATCTTACTTCACTTTTCTTGTCAGCACATTGCAAATGGCCCTTGCAGACGTAATATCATGTTTGCACAGCCTGGCACTTATTCAAAATAGAGGCAGAAAACTCGATTTGGCTTTCCACTATAACTTTTTTAGTGGACTTTATTTACTAATAGGCCTTATATTATAGTACTCTTTCTATTGGATAAATGCAGACAAACGGACCAGCTGAGAAATTGGCTGACTATTGATGAGTATTTACTTGAAACTTTTACTGTGTCCTTAAACTTTTGTTCCGATAATACACTCTGCCAACTTTATTATGTACCCCTGTGCAATCAAATGCAGTCCAGTATAACAGCTCTGCTACATATTCTACCTTTATGAAGTTTATAATAACCATTTTTTGTTAAATCTTTTCAAGTTAATTCAGCTGTTTATTACAAAAGTCCTTATAGGCAAGTCATGCCACTCATCAGCCATCTTGGCAATGCCTTTGGGCAGTTTTGCACTAACAAGGCCAGGCTCCTATCTGATTGTATGAAGAGAGAGCCATAATTGCACTTTCAATGACCACCAGGAAATAAAAAGTACATAAATAGAATCACAAGTAAAATCTAATATAAATCGCTGAAAAAGTTTGACGACTTTGCCCCTAATAAGGTTTAAAAGCGTTTTCCTGACTGGTTATACTTCTACAACACATACATCAATACTACGACATATGAGACACAACATAACCTTACATCAGTGGAACCACACGAGTGGCTAAAATATCTTTCCCGCTTTGGCTGTTAAAAGTAGATGATTGGCTTTCTATTGGTAGGCGCGGGATAACCGCCATCTTTGGCATTACAGGATCTCCCCATAGAGTAGTATTGAGGATGTGATGAGTGGCGTGTCCCTAGTGACTTTAGGTGTTATGCTGGACTGCATTATAGTCAAATGTGTTTCTAATATTCTTCCTCCTCCTGTCTGTAAATGGTGTGGGAAAAAAAGCTAAGGACATAGGAGAAACAACAACAACAAAGTTGGATTCTTTACAAGTTCGAACGCTTCTACATAAAAATAAGGGTGTTTAAGAAATATGAAATTCCAGAGGAGCTAGGCTTACACAAACCGTTTTTACACAACTACTGTCATTCTTGTTTCGCTTCTACAATCTCCCTACACAGCCTTACAACGCATGTTCCAAGACACATAGTTAAAAGTTTAATTGCTCTTTCCTGCTTCTTCATCTTGAAATCACACACAGAGAAATACTACATCACATGCCTACAGAATGTCACCCAGTAACCCTGTAAAACAAATTGGACTTTCCTACTCTGTGTTAGCAGCAAGATTTTTCTCTTAACTTATTTTTGCAAAAGGCAGCTAGCATTATTACTGCAACAGTGAACTCGATTCAGCTTGACTGAACATGAATCTGTTTGACTGAATGCGAATTAATTTTGACTGTGACTAAATCAGTGCTGACCAATGGGAGCTTGAATGACAAAGTATTATATACATTTCAGTCAAAATGTTGTGCACACAAAATGCCAGAGCCAGTGAGAAATAACAACTACAAATATGCTCCATAGTGGAATATGAAGGTCTGAACCTGACATCAAATAGACACCTTTAACATGACCTGTTCTCTTTATGTTGGCTCATTCATAGGCTAAGCAAAATAAGCATTTATAACTTGTGTATTTCAAAAGGTATGTGGAGGCAAAATTATATATTTCACTTAGAAATAAATTTGGTTAACAATGGGATCATCTGTGTTTGAGTTAGAAAATGGCTACAGAAAAGCTGGCAATGGCGTGGATGAGATTGACAAAGTCATACAGGATGTTTAAAGTCAAGTTACTTAAAAGGAACTGTAAGCAGCATTCAACCAAAAGTGTCCTTGTGAGTCTTTCCACTTTTCCAGTAAACACCAACTCTGGTTTGGTCAAATTAAAATACAGCTTCACAAGGAGGGGCACATGCACAAACATGCACACAGCCATACCAGCTACCAAAACAATAACAAACAGAAGCTGAGATGCCCACACGCACAGAGAGGCTGCGATATCATTCTCTGCTCCGGACTAGAGATGCGACGGCTACAATTTTCTTGGCCAGTTCTGATTTTTTAAAAGTCTGACCTCCCAATTCCAATTTTGGCCAATTCTAATATTCTTCTAATATCTAAGAACTAACATTGACAACATTCACAAATTTGGTACTTTAGTTTAATGGAAAATTATTTTATTCTTTCTTTATTAGGATCCCACGACATTGGCCAGTTCACCTTATTTTAGTATTTATTCACAAACTACTTTAATCTGGTCACCTTGCTTTTCCCTTCAGAGACACACACACCTACACCTCTGTCTCTTTCTGTTTCTCTCTCCCTGTATATGTTAGATCTCCTCTATTTACTTAATTTACTACTTAGTCTACAGAAATGATCGAGACTGATGTGGTTCTGAATGACCGAGAGGTGTTCACTGCTGCTTAACCTTGTCCTTGCTTGCTTTAATCTAATCCCAGGTAACGAATCTCTCTCTCTACTCCCAGCCCGCCAAAGTAGTAGGAGTATTTTGGCCTTATAGGTATGGATAAATGGGAGTGTTGTGTCTTGTTGTGTCATGGCTGATCAAGTCGAAAAACTGGCTGATATCAGTCACTCACCGACTGATCAGTGCTTCAGGACACCAGTTCTCTTTAGAAAGCAAACAGTTGTTTCCTGCTATATTAATTTAAAGAATCTCATATACAAAACATTCAAAATGTTAAATTGGCATATTTCTTCGATGGTTGTTAAAAACACAGTTAACTGCCTTGAGAAACCACTACCACAGCTTCTGCGTAAAGTAACAATGAGGTTAGGGCAAAACAAAAAATACTACCCCTCAAACAGAAAGAAAGCATGCAGGTAAAACTTATACATATACAAGTACAAGTGACGTTTTTCCCGCTGTAGTGAACATCTGTGGATCTACACCAGCCACTGCAGCCCTCCAAGGATGTGCCCTAAACACTCAACCTTGAAAACTGTCCAGTAGTGTATAGTATGTATGGAAGTGACGGTGGAGAGGAATACCTTAGCGCTATTAGGATGCTATGTTTATCATGTGAAGGACACTGTTAGTGTAACCTTGAGCAAACGCATGCACCAGCTATATTAGCACGATGAATATGTTAAATGTGACCTATGGAAGCAAGGATAAACACAGGAAGCCTGCTCAGCAGGCAGACAAAATAGCTTGTTTTTTTTAAAAAAATGCCATAGTTAATGTGTGCTGAGCATAGTGTGTAAGCATTCAGTCATGAGTGTGAAAATACTGCAGTGAAGGCTGGCTAACTGAAGTAAGACAGATGTGGAGTACAACAGCGCTGTTCCTACTCACAGGCAAAGAGACTTCGTTAAGGACTAGTGATTGTCACTCTGTCCCTCACTGTGAGGCAGAGAGCAGCTGATGATAATTAACCTTCAACACAATCACCCAAGACCTCGGAAAGCAATGTCACACAAACCCTAATAGCCGAGCCATATTTTCACTCGTGTAACACACCTGTAAATTAAAAGGAAATTTCATACAAACATTCCTCTGGCGCCCAAGAAACAAAATAGAGCTAACATGACACCAATGCTGTTACTGAGTTGATATTGTGTATATTGAACCCGGGAGTGACCACAGGAGAAGAATATCTGCATTTAATACATAGACTGTATTAAAGAAGTGAACTGGTTTGTGGATTATTATTTTGATGACTCTAGTTTTGCACATTAGTAATCGCCATGTTTTTTAGAACTAGGTGGAGCTAGGAAAGGAGGGCCCCCTGCTGGCCATTAGAAAGAATGCAGGTTTAAGGCACTTAACGCATTGGCCCCACTTTTTGAACCTGGAGGTACCTGCCTGGGCTGACTAAATAAAAGGCACAAGATGGTACCGACCATGTCATCTTATTTTGGGTTATCTGGGCGCAAAAGATACATTTGGCTAATTTTGTTTGACATTTTCTTATATAAAGCTTTAATTCGCCATAGCTTGTTCCACAAGTGCCAAATGGACTTTGCCAAACTGTCACAGTTAGTTCAGTGCGGCTGATTAAGTGACTTAATTATTTTGTACAATCAAGGTATATTTAGTTTACTGAGACTTATGTTTCAGTAGAAAAAGACAGTCGACATTTCTTACTAAAGCACAGAATTTAAGATGCCACCTACTCTAATGGTTTCAAACATACTTATAGATTTCAAACAACATACTGACTCTTACTGACCAGTTTGAGAGCAGAAATACCACAAGACAACATACACCGTCAATTAAATTGCTATGAGAATTACAAAACTCTCATCAGATTGTCATATTTGTTTCATCTTCCTGACCTTTCATCCATCTATTGCAGTAATTTCTCACAGAACTGTGGTTCAGATGTGTGGATGTGTTTATCTGCAAGATAGCGTAAATAAATAGCAGGCTCCTGTTTCTGCAAATGAGGGGTTCACCTTTCCTTTTTAAGTGCCGCTACCTTAATTATCATTATTTGTTTTGCTATGAAACATTTAACAAATAGTAGTGATAGAGGTTATTTTAATTACCATAAATCACAATATATCATCACAATAAAATTCTGTATATTAAATTAAATATTTCTAGAGACATTCTCCAATATCAGTACTGGGGCTGATTGAGACAATTTATTTGAATGATTTATATATTTAGTTTAATATAAAACAATAAAGTATACAGTATCGATAGCCTGATCCACTTCCAGTCATTTATTTATTATAGTCTACAGGTAAACAAATAGCAGCTTGCCACACTGGAAATGTGTGGGATCTTAAAATAATAGCAATAATTTAAGAACTGCAACAATTTACAAGCCCCAAAATCTGTCCTTTGATTGACAATGCCCCATTATGCTCTGTTAAAACAGCTGAACTGTTTTATAACACACAGCATTGCAAACGAGTGACCTCTGGAGCGCACAAACAAACAAATAGGAGCCAGTGAGGGAAGTGAGCAGCAACACCCATCACAGAAAAGGAGCCATGAAAATCACAAACAGGCCCATGCGAGACAAGAATTACATTTGCACCCGATTACTTAATCTGTCAGCATTTGCACCCACCAAGTGCAGCATAAAATAGAGCCATAATGCTTTGCTAATGTCACTAATAATTGAAATCTGGCATGTTGCAGTAAAATCCGTAAGAGGAATCCCCATGGCCAGAACATATGTGAGAGAGACTTCACCTGCAGGCTGCTCCTCTGTTAATTGAACCCCCTTCTTGCTTAGGAACAGGTGTACTGCTGGTCTGGGACTAACCCTGTCTGTGCCATCCTGATGCTGAAATGGGTTACATCAAGCTGTGCTGAGCTGCTGCTCCTTCCACTCTTTAACAGTCTTCTATTATTCTAACATCTGTCATTAGGTGGATGGTTTGTTAAATTTAACTTAAACAGAACTAAGTTAAAGATAATTGTTGGCACCTGTCTGCAGCAAGTCAAGTCAATATCCATGTCAAGGCTTTAAATAGAAAGCAGTATCACTTGAATAAAATGGTGGTATTTTTTAGGTCTATTCAGGTATAAGTAATAGCTCAGTGTTATTGTTTATGGCCTTTATGCTGAAACTTAACATTTTAATAGCATTATCAAACAATATGATTAACTTACTTATGAAATTCTGTTGTTAAAATTATTCTGAGCACATTGGAAAACTAATTATTTGTTAAAACCAGATAGAAAATTCTTACAATGTCTTTAAAGCAGTGTTAACATGTTAAAGATTGTCAAACGATTTGTGGGTTTCTTCTAAAGTGTTGGTTACTTAACTTACCTAAGTTAGCTAAATGCTGAAATTAGCTAGAATGTAACATTAGCCTAGTTTGCTAACAGGCAACAACTGGACATTCTGACCTTTTTTATATACCATCTATGATTCTGACTAGGGATGAACGATTTTGGAAAATAATCTAATTTTTTAAACCAATATTGCGATTACGATTTAATTTGCGATTAATTTTTAAGCTCTTTACCTTCTGTAATATTCAAAACGGACAAGCA